>JAQFZN010000851.1:0-21819 GCA_034687075.1 Geophilus carpophagus | reverse complement strand
GAAGAGGGGAATGCACTATTGTTTTGGTGTTGATTAGCAACCTTGTTAACGGCTGATGTTGATGGTGGTGGAACAGAAACGAGAGGTATTAGATTCAACGAATAATTCATAGGAAATTGACAAAATGGCGGCGCCTGTGAATTCTGATGAATCTTAACATTTTCATTTGAAAAATAATTCCCGTGATGAGGAGGTGGAGGTGGTGGTGTAGAAGCCATGAATGCATTTTGCTGAAAGCCAGACTGTATGGGTGCTATGCCAGGGTGCAAATGTTGCTGTTGTGTATCTTGATTAGGTAAAGGTCCGCGTATTAACTGTGGATCATGAGGCATTCGAAAATTAACATTTAAATTTGTAAAGCCAGGTGGAGCAGCCACCCCTCCAGGTCGTAATAGATGATGTAATGGAGTTCCAACCAAACCCCTTCCTGGTGGTGGGGTCATTGAAGGCGATCTTGTAAGTGGTAACGGCATTTCCATATTTTCTCCTATCATATTTTTCACACCACATCCTAACATTGTGGTAGAATCGGAGCTTTTGCTTTTAGTAAGTGGTAACTCGGTAAATGACGTCATGGAGTGCTGTTGAACCACGCAGCTAGTAGATCGCTGACATTGATTTATTTCATGATCCATTCCATGATGTTGCTGATGTTGCTGTTGTTGGTGTTGCCATTTTTCTCTTGATATTCCTGCAAGCTTACCACCAGTCTTTTTCGATAATAAATCTTTTTGGTTTAATTGATTTATCACCCCAGGATGAACGATGGGTCGAGAATTAGGTAACGCTGAAACCGTATGCGTTATTGGTGCTTTCCGTCCACTGTTTGAATCACATATTTTATGTGAAATCGAGTCTAAATGTTGCAATACTTGACAACTGCAGTACGGCTGGATAAACCCTTTTGAACTAGCATTTGGTGGTGCTTGCTGACGAATGTTATTCACCATTCCCATTGGCATCACAGCCATAGGTCGCAAATTTTGCCCATGGAGTTGACCATGTACTGGACCCATCATCGGACCATCAACATATTTAGGCATCATCTGTTGTCTCATCATTCCCATATGCAAATTTTGCATATCTTTCTGAACTCCGCCAGGCCGTAAATTCATACCTGCTGGACCTAGTTGCTGTCGGTTACGATTGTAAGCATCTAAAATTTTCAATTAAAAAAATTAAATTAAGATCAGATAAAAAAACTATAGAAAATATATTAACCTCTATTATTTCTACGATCATTTGGATCTCTCTCTCTATTCGCATCTACTTCCCGTCCTCCTTTTTCACGATTTCTAGTGCTCCTTCTTCGTGGGCAGTGTTTTATCACATGACCAATTTTACCACACAACCGGCAACCTCTGTCATTTGGAGGAGCTCCATCAGCTAATTTACTCGAATTGAAAAGAATGTACTGTAAATTCTATTTTAAAGAAAATAAAATATAATAATTTTGATTACTATATAAATTGTTTTAATGTTCAAAATTACCGCTGGATTGTTGTCATAATGTTCAGGTGGAATTGTAATGCCAAACACTCCTCGACTTCGAATAAGTGCCTTCATAATGTAGTTGTTCACTAAAAAAATTGACAGTTATAAATAAATATGCAGTATGTTAAGTAGTTAAAAATGTAATACTTTTTCTTGATACACCAGCTCCAAGGTTGTGTTGAAGGTCAAATGGATCTTTAAAAAAAAAAATTCAGTAATTATCTCTCATTAACCTAATAATTCCATCTATACCTTCTATTGCAATACATTTCGAATTCCACAATTTTTCAAATCGTGTAAGAGGTTTGTACTGACGGATGGATACAACCAGCTCTTGAAATCGAAAAGTTTCAGTGTAATAACGAAGTAATCCCAACCATAATTCTCCTACAGTTTCAGTGTTTTTTCCAATATGGGGCCACACTTCAGGCTACATTTCAAATTTAAGAATAAAAAAAGTTAAATTAAGTTTTAATAACTCCAAATGTTATTCATTTACCAACGATTCCATATTATCATAAAACCAGGCATTCCAACCATCGACTATTCTTTCAGGTTGTTTACCTTTTTTGTCATACAGCTATAAAATTATTTAAAAAATAGTAAATATATAAGTATCGTGTTGAGATCTTGATAAATTCCATACTTCTTGCAAAACGGGAATAACAGGCGGATTTCTTTGTTGAAGAAAATATATCACCGTTAAAATATAAGCATAAGATGATAAACTGCCTCGTGATGCATCTCCAATATTGCATAACTAACATCAAAATAATTTAAAATTAGAAATTACTGTAAAATAATAACAGAAAGCTTCGTAATGTTACTTTTGCGAATTCTTTCATGACATATCCCAAGATCTTCACGCGAATATCAATTTCAGAGTACATGTTGAGCATTCTGGTATTGTGTTGTGCCTACATTAATTAAACAAAATTAATTATAATTCTATTTTACTTTACAATATTAATTTCCAACTTACTAATGTATTGTATAAACTGATATCACCCTCGAGTGAAGATGGACGATGTATAAACTTTACAATTGGAACTTTGGCTGTCGTAATAGCTACAACATTAACCAACTGCTTGTGCCTTTTTAATTTCTCCGCTAAGTTTTCAATAATTGGTATAAATTTTATATCCTAAGATTTTAAAAAAATAATTATCTTAGTAAATTAGACCATAAATGAATTTAAAATTATGTACATACTTCTGCATTTTTGTTTTGAAAGGTCAGACATATATCCAAATCACTTTTCGCAAATCCAAATCCATTACATGAAGAACCAAATAACTCTAACTTTGCATCTAAATTTAAACAATATAATTTTTGTTTAACTTTTTTTTAAATATAAACATAAATTGATAATTAAGATTAAACTGTTACCAGGATAAATTTTTCTAATAAATGTCTGTAAATCACACAAAATGCCATTCCGACTACCAACTTCGTTTTTGTTCGGACATCTTTCTTCTGTAAATTAAACAAAAAATTAATTTCCCCGAAATAAAAACTAAAAAAATTAAATAATTCACTATATATTCGATGACAAATTAAATCTATATTTTTCATGTAATTCGGATCAACTGGTGGCAATGCTACTAAAGGTGGCAACCTTTCTTCAGGACAATCATTTTTTAAATGACCTTCTTGCTGGCATAAACAACAGTACACTGAAGGAGTCTGAAATAAAAGAAAATAATAAAATAAATTACAAAAATTTAACTATCAAATACATAAACTTCAAAATATTTACTTTTCCACAGGTAAAAATCAATTGCTCAAATTTAAACAATAAATCTTCCCTTGTTAAACTTCTCAATTTCTCCGCAATCTCTGGTGGTAACTGTTTTTTAACGATTTTTTCGTTTGTTTCAGACCCATTACAGCATTCAACAGGAGAAATCTCCCTTTCCTTCTCCATCATCTTTTCCTCAGTTTCATCTTCCTCTTCATCTTCACTATCCATTTCACTATCAATATTGTCGCTAATCTCCGAAATATTTCTTCGTCTCACTTTTTCACCTTCAACATCCGAATGAATTTTTATTTCTTCATTCTCGTCTCCACGCCTCACTTCAAAATCATCATCCAGAGCTTCCATCAATGAATTCATAATACATGATTCATGTTCTGATTCGTCATCATCTCCGTGAGTACTAACTGAATGATCACTCTCAGCATCTTCCCTGCTGCAATTCAATCCGTCAACTTGAAAACTTTTGCTTAAAGACTCATCAGCATCTTCTTCTTTTCCTTCAATTTCTTGTAACTCTTTCACAGCTAAATTTTTCCCATTTTTCGATTCTTTTGTCTTCTCTTGTTTCGACTGAGATGGAATCGTCACTATCATAGATGGATCAGGAACATAATGCTTTTTGTTTTTAGCTGTGACATTTTGTTTGTGATTTGAAGCCATATCATTACTTTTATTCGCTATGTTTTCAAGAGCGTCAAGAAGCAACGTAGAACTTCTAGCTTTTTTTTCCGAATGGTCGTTCCAATTAACAAGCAATAACTTATCAAACAGGGGACCGTTTAACGTTTGGGGTATCCCAAAATATTTGTAAGTGATTTTAAACCGGTCAAAGATATATTCAGCAACCAAATGATTGCTTATCGATCGTGCCAAATTTCTTTTATTTACAAACGGATCTAAAGATCAAAAGATAATCTGTAAATTGCATACTGAACAACCACATTTTTAAAAATATAATAAAATACCTTCTAAAGCCAGTCGTTTACTACTCCAGCCTCTTTCGCTCCGTTTCATTAGCTTAGATTGTTGAATGCACACAACATTGTCATTTGATTTAAAAGTAACCGCGTAAAACTTAAGTAATCCTATCCATAATTCACCTGTAGATTGCGTGTTATTACAAGTCCATTTATCTTGCTAAATATAAAATTTCGTATTGTATTAATATTAATTTTCCTTATAAACACAATAAATATTTAACAATCACCAATTCCGATGCAGGTAAATAAACTTCATCCTCATTTCTAGCCAGCTATAAAATTATTATATATTTAATTTAAAACATTAAATATTAAACAACAATTTCAATAAAAATATTACTTCATGAAGCACAGGTACAACATGTGGCTGACATTGCTGCATGTAATAAATTACCATCAATGGAAATGAATGAGGTGGTAGAGTTCCATCATATTGTTTATCAAGCATACAAATCTGTTTTAAAAAAATAATATTTTTAAATATTTTTAACTTTTCTAATTACAAAAAAAAATGAAATTATACCTGCGCCCAGTATCGAAAAGCAACACCCACAACTCGAATTCGAGGATCAATCGAAATATATTCCGATAAAAGACGTGCAGTGTTGTAAGCAGCAATATTATTTAAGTTTACAATGCAGTTGAGTCCAGTTTTCTTTTCTTTAAATAAAATCGACGGGATTTTTGCTGTAAAATCGCTTCTAACATCTTCAGCAGAAGCTTTAATATAAAAAATAGATATTTATTATTATTTATTTTTAATTTCTGGATTAATTTGAAAAAAAAAGAATAATAACTCACGCCAAGTCTTGACTTTCTCATACACAATCATCAACACATCAGGGGCCTTTGCATTATCTTCAACAACTAAATCGATATTAACATCACTAGATTTTAATCCAAATCTATTCAAGGATGATCCGTAAAGCCGCACATCGCAATCTAATTAATTAAACTAACGTTAATAAACTAACTAGTAGAAGTAATTTTCCAGTTAATTATAAACCTTTTAAATCTTTAAGTGCAAAAGCCTTCAATTCCTGTACTAATTCTTCCCTTACTTTAATATCATCATTGGACAAACCATATTTTTGAAAAATATGTGATATGAGGTCATTTACAACTTTTACATGTGCTTCGTGTGGATCAGGTAAACTGTGCAATGTAATTTCCAGTTCCCTATTCTAAAATATATTGGTAATTACAATTTGTTTTACACATTTTAAAACTTACTTACTTCTCTGTTTTTCTGATGTCTTGAGTCTTTAATATGACGCTCACAAACCGTAACTGTATCGCAATGATATTCACATAATCGACAAAAAAACATAGCTCGGGGAAACTTGCTAAAACGCTAAAGAAAAAAAAATCGCATAAATAAACATTATTGAAAATAAATTAACCAAAATTCTACAAATTACTTTTTTTAATGGATGAATAAAATTTTTTTCCAAAAATTCCAAAACTTCAGGGGGTGGTCTCATTTGCTGAAACGGTGCAGACAACCCGCTCTGTTGCTGTGATAATGACGACATTGGTTTGGAATTATGATAAAAACCTACAAAAGTGTGATAACAATTGGAATAATTTTTCATAATCAATTTCATTTTTTAGTAAAATAAATAAAAAACTATAACCCGATAAAAAAAAATTAGCCTTTTCTTATAATTGATAAAATTTAACGCAAATAAAAATATTGATTTTTCATATCTCTTTATCAATAACAGCGAAAGTAATAAATTTAAGCAATTTTAACGGTTATATAAATCTATTATTCATTAATAATTAATAACAAAGCTGTATTCAGCAAATTAAAATTATTCCAAAAACCTTCTGTTGATGTCGTTAATTTTTGAGGAGAAGGTGGGTTTTGATGAAAAAGTATTTCTTGCGACTGAGAAGAAGTTTCGAAAGAAGTCTTCAGATCGACAACCTCCCATTTCGTTTTTTTCCGCTTACTCTTTTTATTTTCTTGAACTATCTTATGCGATTCGTTCTCATTTACTGCATTTCCGACTTTCTTATTCCTTTTCTTTTTCTTTTTAACTTTTTCAGCATCATCCTCGTAATGAAATGCATTCCGTCTATCTTCATACTTTCCCGGAGATCTCACATCATAATTTTTTTTATAGTTTGTCCTAGGTGGACTCTGAGGGAATTTAGACGGATCATTCGAATTTGTTGTCTCCTGATAGTCTTTACTGCCCCTCGGTTGACTTCTACGACTATCGTCTACGGGTTTTATTTCTTCCACTGATTGTCCAACGCGTAAAATTCTTCTCAAATTCTTTTCTATATCCTCCACTGTATTTTCTGCCATGTTCGTAAAACTGTGTGATCGAATAAGAGAAAAGAAAAAAAGATATATGAACTCTTAGGTAAAAAAAAATCAACCTAAATAGTTTGGTTTTTAAAATAAATTAAGCATTGCCTTTTTTAACCTTGACAAACAAAGCTAGTTTAAACACCAATTTGTTGTAATAAAACTAACCTTCAATTCGATAACACCAACTGTGAATTACTTATGCATCAGTTTAAAGAACGAAACTACTGCTTTACAAAGAGGAAAATACACGCCGCCATGTTCCAATTCAGTGTTGACGAAGCGTACGTCATAGATTACGGACCACGTGATTAAATCTTTATCATATATCGGTATCCAATTTACAGTATTAATTATGTGCAATAAAATATTATGAAAAAATAATAATACGCAAAATTAATAATGAATTAAGTTAGTAAATTCCACACATTTAATTTTATTGCCAGGTTCTGCTTAAAAAAATTCAAAAATTAGTTTCAGTTTTTACGACGCTCGAAAATCTTCACCAATAGACGGCATGTCATACGCAAATAATACTCCTAGGTCTAGTGTTTACTGTAGAGAGGAGTGCGCGAAGTTATCGTGTCTTCCGAATTAGATGAGAAACCAACATAAAACTTAAAAACGTTTAAGTATTCTTCGAAATGTTAGCCACCTCCGGTTATTTTAAAAGTATTCCTTGCCCTTTTTTTGAAAATGGTCTTTGTGAGAGACCTCATTGTCACTTTAAACATGTTAGAAAAAAAGGTTAGCCAAACAAAGAATGAAAAGTTGAAATAAAAATTGTGTTGCAATTATATCTTACCGTTTCATTTCGTGAATATTAGATTCTGAGTCTTGCTTTCCCGATAACGAAGAGAGTAATCCAACGGATTTGTTGCGAATTGTCAATGAGGCGGTCAAGAGGATGGAAAAGGAGGTTAAGTCAGGTGTTATTGATACTGACGAAGTAAATATAATTACAAATTTACTTTTTCCATGAGTACCTAAACTGATTATTATCTATTATTTTATAAAGGCTGAGGTTTGCGCGAAAGATAAGTCAACGAAAGAAAAACCTACAAAAGAAAAATCATCAAAAACTATTTTGGAATATAAACCAACACCAATTGCACAACTGAAAAAAATGCAACAAGAAAATAAATATGCCAAAGCCATGGTTGAGCAAGGAGATGACATGGAATATGATCCACTTACAAATTATTCAGCAGGACTTCCAAATAAAGTTGCGATACCGGTATCTCAGTCAATTAAAATTCCTTATGTGCCGTCGAAGAGGAGTGTTTTGGCGAAAATGAAGGAGGAGAAACAAAGTGTTCATAAATTAAAAGGTGAAGACAATGGTAGTGACAGTTCGTTGAGCGACTTGGAACTACTAGATAAAGATATTGCAAATGTTACGTCAGAAGAGAGCAGTCCTGTAAAGGCAAAAGTAGAGGAAGGTCGTGGGAAAGATGATAAATTTGATATTGTTAATCAAATATTAACTGAAAGTAGTATTTGTGAAAAGGCGATTTCGAAGAAAGGATTTACAGAGAAAGTGGTTAAAAGCAAGAGAAGTGGGGATAAAAAAATAGAAACTAAATCAAAGAGTAGTGTGACGAAAAAAACAACGAGTGGAAAATCGAACAAAAAGTGTCATGTTAATGAAAAGTCTCAAGGGAGTATAAAAAAGGAGAAGGAATCTGTTAAAAAGACTAAGGAGGTTATTAAAACTAGTTCCAATAGGACAAAAAGTGAGAGTAAAAATATAAAATCGAAAAAATCACCACAGAGTGAGAATAAAAAATTAAAACTAAGTTCAAAGTCAGAAAGTGAAAGTAAGAAGTCTTCGCACACTACGAATAAGAAAGCTGTGATCAGTGAGAAATTAAAAAGTGATAGCAAAAAAATAAAAACAAGCATTAAGTCACCGGACAGTTCAAAATTAGAAAAAGAGAAAAAAACTGTTAGTTTACAACAAGTGATAAAAAAAGAAGAAAGCGATAAGAAAATGTTGAGTGATTTTGAATCGTCAGAAGATGATGATGATACGATGGATATTGTTGGAAATGATTTTACGGTTAGCGATTCTGATTTGGATGAACACGATACCGAAGCAGAATGTCGTAGGATATTCGAAGAATTCGTGCCTACGCAGCAGATAATACCGAATGGCCAGACTAAAGTGATTGTTTTTGTTATACTTTTTAATTTGTATTATCATTATTATTTTTTGTTATTTATTTATTTTAGTGCTGACATAAAAAATAAATGTGATCGAAAAAATTATTTTTATATTTAGATGTAATTTAAGAAAATACAAAAAATAATTTTAAAATTAAAAATTACAAACAATATTTTAATTTGATAATAATTATAATTTTTATTATTTGTCTTTTTTAATAGGCCGTTAAACGTGAAATAGCAGATGATGATTCTGCTAATCTAATTCAGAGAAAACGTGTTGCTCATGAAGGCTGCTCACAAAATACAACCGTAATTTATTTTAATGTGTTTTATAATTTTCTATAAGTTAAATATTTTGTTATTATTAATAGACCGTAAGAAGAAGTAATCAGGCAAATACTCCAGCGCTTGGTAGAGTGACACCGTCTCAGGTTATGTTGAATAGATATGCAAAATTAAAACAAATGAGAAATGAAACAGAAAATTCGATTGCATCATCTTCAGTAGGTTTTTAGTTTACTTTGTTAATTTAATGATTAATAAAGTTTAACCCATTAAAATCAATCAATTTAATTTCAGACTAGTTCGAACAGCGCTTTTCTCTCTACAGTTTCAACAACACTAGGAAAGAAACGAATTGCTCATGTACCAAATGTTTCTGCACTTATTAATCCTACGCCAGCAATTCCGAAAAGTAAACAAAATGTGCATCAATCAGCAATGAATACAACTGTTGCTCAAACAACTGTCAAAGGTGGTAATAGGATAGCTCATGTACCAACACAAGTAAATAAAGATTACTGCTGTTTAATATAATTAATTAGTAACTTATTCATGACTTATTTACAGCTTTCTCCAAGACCTATGATAACACAAGACTACGGAAGCAAAGTTCCAACAAATGTACGGCAAAGATATTTAAATTTGATTATTGATGAATGTCTTAAATTATATCCGGATGAAAAAGATGCTTACACAAGAGTAATTATTGATTCATAAAAAAATAGAAATTGATTTTAAACAATAACAATATTCACAGGCTTTAGCAGAGGAAAAAAATTCGTATTCAAGGAGTTCAAATAGAAATGTATATTTGAATGTAGCTGTTAATACAATTCACAGGATACGAAATGAGGTGAATGGAGTTATGCCTCAGTCGCCACCGTCCGTAGCAAGTACTATACCAGTCACAAAAGTGCCAGTTGTAAAAAAAAATCTTCAGAATTGTATATCTCATGAGTTTGTTCTCGGTGGCAAAAAAGCTGCAAATGTGAGCTATAGTATCGAAAGGAGACGCTTATCTTTAACTGAAGAAATTACTCTTAGTCTTTTTTTTGACTCTTTGCAACCGTATATTTTAACGAATGAACAATTAGATGAAAATGGCTTTCCAAGACCACATCCGACTGAACCTGGCAAAGCTATTATTTTAAAACAAGATCCCAAAAAGAAATCTCAGGATCGTAAGAATAATTTAATTTCAAATCAGTTCCTGAATAAATTTTCATTAATCTTTTACAGCTATTGATAGAACTTGTTGTCGATGTGGTGCTAGATTTAAAGTGACTTTAAATGGAATTTATTTGAATAAAGAAGAATGTGTTTATCACTGGGGAAGGGCTCATAAACGAAGAAGTAAGTGATAATTCTTTGCGAGTTAAGAGGACGGTTTAAATAATTTTTTGTTTTTCAAGTTGCTGGATCGATTGATAATCGGTACAATTGTTGTCAAGGTGATTTGCAATCTGAAGGATGTTGTGTTAGCAAATTACACGTTTCTGAGAACATTCAATATGATAACCTACGCGGGTACGTTACAACAATGCAAAAAGCTACTACTTTAAGTGGTATTTATGATGTATACGCTCTAGATTGTGAGATGGTAAGATATTTGTATATAGTTTATGTATAGTCTATTTAAATTGTGGTAAAATTTCACTTTTAGAGTTATACTGTGCATGGTTCAGAGTTAACTAGGATAACAGTGGTAGACTGGCAGTTGAAACCAGTTTACGAAACCTTAGTCAAACCCGATAATCCAATTGTGGATTATAACACAAAGTAAGTATTGCCATAAACCGCTTTAGGCTTGGTTTGGTTAATAATTGTTTGTAAATTAAAACAAATTTTAAACCTAGAAGCCATATTATCATCATCATCATCTAAATTTATTTACTTACAAATTCACACATTATCGATTTTTAATAAATTTAATCCAGTTTCAGCCATTGTTTCCATGTGAAACTGGTTTAAATGGTTTGAACCGGTTTACATCAATGTATCAATGTGTAATAATATATAATATATGGATAAAATTTAATTTAATTTAATTATTTTTAGGTTTAGTGGAATAACTGAAAACGATATGGAAGGAGTGACTACTACTCTACGTGATGTTCAGGCAGTTCTTTTAAATAAATTTAGCAACAAAACTATTTTGATAGGGCATAGTTTAGAAAGTGATTTTCAAGCTTTAAAAGTAAATGATACTTGTATTTTCAAATTAACCTAAAATTAATTTTGAAATTTTAAATTTGCAGCTTATACATGAAACTGTGGTTGATACATCTGTTGTGTTTCCGCATAGACTAGGCCCACCTTACAAAAGGGCATTAAGAAATTTGATGGCTGAATACTTAAACAAAATAATTCAAAATAATTGTAAGTTATAAAGTTTTAATTTATTTAGTTCTTTGTAAACTTTTTTGGTAATATTATACAGTGGATGGCCATGACAGTCAAGAAGATGCTGATGCATGTATGGAGTTGATGTTATGGAAAGTTAAAGAAGATTTAAAGAAAAAGAGATTTTAATTTAAATTTAATTTCTAAAAGTAATCAATTAACTTATCAATTTTGTGTCAACTGAAAAGATATCACATTACAAATCTGTGAAGTATTTTTTTAATAAAAGTATTGTGGTGTTTGTTATTTAATATTTAGATGTCGCGTACTTTGCATTTACTTGATTAAAGTTTTAATAACATAATACATATCAGAAGTAATAACGATTTATAAAATCTGAACCCGTTAGAAGAAAGTGTGTGACCATTTTAAATTGAACCAAGGACAAACATTATTGCAAAAAAAATGTCCTTGACTGAATCCTTTTCTTTACTCATCCTATCTAGGTCTGAATTCAACAGTTGTCTTTAATTACATTTTTCACATGATAAATACACAATTGTTTTGGATTCTATTTCAGTTTAATAACAAGTGGCTAAATTGCGTGTTAAAAAATAAACATTATTTTTTTATCAAACAGGCCCAATCCAGCTGTAACTAAAACGGATGTTTACATTTAAAGCAGGGTTAAAAGTTTCATGTGTATTATAATATTAACTTCGTTTTACCAATTTTGTGGAATTTTCCATCTTATAATTACACCATGATAAGACAATCTGCTGTATTTTTGAAAATTTATTGCATCTCATTGTAACCCAAATTTACAAAACAAAAAAATAATATTTTTGCTGTTGCAATATCACGAGTTTTAGTGTTTTCATGTGACTCAATAAAAACAGCCAATGAAAAACAAGAGTATGGCATCCTCCTCCAATCAAACCTTGTAAAAGTGAGGTCATTATTCTAGCACATCTATTAAAGAGCTTAAATGGGCGTAAGAGGACAAGCATCCGACCTGTAAAAGCATAAACTTAGTCCTGAAACTAAGAGTTTCTAATCAGCAGCGCTTAACTTTTTGATCGTAGTTATTTTCAAAATATAACATTATGTCTGAAGCACATTTGGATGAATATGATCGTTACAACTTTGAACATGACAAATACTTATATTCAGGCAGAAGTGGTAAACAAAGGAGCAAAAGAGAAGTTAGCGAGCATACGAATCATTTCGATCCTAGTGGACACGTTAGAAAAATAGTAACTAAACTTCATAATACGGAAACGAAGAAAAAGGAAACAACAAAGAGTACAAATAAGAGCTAGGAATTTTAAAAAAATGGAACAAATCGAGCTAACACACGAAAACGAGGTATTTACATGAGTAAATTTCCATATGGTGACAACGAAATCTTTCCAGGCCAAGGCCGTTTTATTAATATCTTGCAATTTCTTTTTCTTATCCTTTTACAGCCTACTTCAGAAGCGAATCTCATGGATTATGGATTATGACAATGGATATAATTAAATGAAAATGCCGGATCCGTCTGCGGATTACTTTCTTAATGTTTGTGAATTGTAACAAGAAATTACTTTAATGTATTTTTTTTGTATTTGCAATTAAAAACTAAACATTAATTTAAAATCTTATCAATTTGTCAGTCTTATCATTTTTCATATTATGGTTTCAAGTTGTCAGTACTTGAACTTATACTCTATAAGCGTATCAGAAATTAAAATTGTTTTTTGGTAACATCTGCTGTAATAACGGAATTTTTTAACGAATTCTGAACACCTGTGGTCAAGGTCAATACAGAGGAAAATTTTTTTGACTTCCCCTTCCCTAGCACGAATTAAAGAATAAAAGGATAAATAAAAAATAAAGATGTAAAATATACTAATGCTCAATTACCAGCGAGAATTCTTGGAGAGAAATGGACGTCCATGCCTGAACGGTTTGTTTTTGTTTGTTATCGAAATTTTTTATTTTATGAAGCTGTTGTATTATAGCAGCTTCATTGATGTAATGAATTTTTAAATTATATAATTTGTTCATTATACTTCATACCTTACAATGCAAGAATAAAGCATATTCATACAAGTATCAATAAAAATAAAAAACAATTGCTATTGTACATTTAAACAAGATCAAATCAGACATGATTTTAGATAAAATTAAATAATATGTAGTGTATTTTGAAACCATCTGTAACTGCAAATTGGTCTTTTAGATTATTTAGAGCAGGGGTCAGCAATACGATTCCCAGGAAGCAATTTTAAAGTGCTGCTATTCAAATATCTAAAATGTAAATTTTAGATATTTGAACAACAAACACTCGTGATTGTAATGTATAATTTTAGTAATAATTCTTTTTTAATATTTTCATGTTTAAATATTATTTCCTCCCACCTCATCATCCCAGTGCCCATCATACTTCCACATTTCTGAAATATAACCTTTCTGTAAAAAAAAATTGCCAACCCCTGATTTAGAGGGTATTAGAATTTCCAGTTAACTTTTCTGGAGCAATTTTGTAGAAAAATAAGAAAATCAACCAAATATTTAAAAAATTGTATTAATAGTTCGTAAAAACAAAGTTCCACTTGTAAAAAAAAATAATAAAACAAGCCACATTTTTTACTTTAATTTTCCATCACCTACTTTTATTACGTAAAACATTTTTAATAAAAGTTAATATATTACAAAATTTATTAATAGTTTTATTATCACCGCCAAAAGTTGATTTGATAAAAATATTTTTCAACTACATCAACTAAAATAAAACTTGTCTTATAATCTTAATGATTGCGCAACTACAATTTATGAGTATAAATTCACGAGATGAAACTGGTCTATAATAATAAACCCTAAATTCATTTTACATTAATTAATTATAGTTATAATATAATAAAAAAATATAATCTCCAAGTCTTCATTTCTTCTTTTTATACTTAAAATATTTACATCCATCAGGTATCAATTTTTCTTTTCAAACCTTACATTAACTTAAGAATTTCACAGTACATATTTTTATAGTAAATCTTACATCAAAAAGTTTTCAACTTTTACATTACAATATTATTGTCTAGATAATTTGTTATGTATCAAAATAAAACATACAAAGTATATCTTCTCAAAATAAACAATTCGTTTCTTTTTTCTATAAAATTGTACATAGCCGCGACTTAAATATAAAGCCAGCACAAACTTGCATAAAATTTCTATAATTAGAAGTTATGTGACCAGTAAAAAGGTGAGCGAGTTGCCATGCACGAAACAATGCATCAATCGAAAAATACAAATAAAAGAGCGCGGGAACAAGCACGTGCTCACAGATAATTACATTGGCGCACTATCTTGGGTTTAGCAGGGTCGTCAAGGAAGAAATCATTCCTAAGCAGAGGAGATAAATTTCCTGTTTTTAACAAAAAAATGTTACAAAAACACTTAAATTTAGCCTAATTTGTTCTCTCATTAATTCTGCCAAAGCAATATAAATAAATCATCACAAGGATATTTTTAAATAAACGAAGAAAAAAAGCTTGAGCAAGCTCTTATTTGCATAAAATAATAATTATTATTAGTTATTAATTATATTACTTTCAAATATTAATAGAACACACAGTATCGGTAATTATAAATAGCTACCGTACATCAAAAAGTATAAAAATTGAAATAAGTTAATATACTAAGACTAAAACAAAATAGAGCATATTTTTTTTTCTAGGTCTAAATGTTCTCGGGTTAAGTTACCTGATCGAAGGAGAAATTTTGAAAGGGTTCTGTAGTAATCTAGGTGTGGTTTCCATTACACGGACTAATAACTCGTCGATGTAATCTTCGAGATCTCTGACTTGTTTTAAATGACGATCGATTGAGGTTTGTTGACAAACAATTAATTCCACTAAATCCTATTAAAAATTTAAAAAAAAATTAAATTATTATTAAATTAAAAATGAATTGAAATAAAAATTGCTACTTCTTTGCTCATTTTTTCAAACATGGCCAACTTTTCTTTGGGTAGATTTGACAGAATCTTTGATGATTCAACTCGTAATTTTGTTTCGCTCCCTTTATTCTTGACCGGACTTTTCAAATCTTCCGAAGCCACTGATCGAGATTTCTTAGATTCAATTAATTTTGTTGCACTGGTAGGTGCGGTACGTGGAGGCGGAGTTGGTCTGGCAGTTATAGATGTGGGTGATGGTGTTATGGGAGTGTCCGTTTTCGAATCATTCACTACACCGTTTAAGTTTTCATCTAGATCGAGTCCTTGAATCGTATGTCTTCTTGGATCTAAATAATACATCAACATGTTAAATTAATTTCAATTTCAAAAACAACTTAAATTAATCAATGTATTAGTTCTCACTTGCATTACATTGCGAGCGAAAACTCTTGTGATTTCTGTTTCCAGCTCAGATGTGAATTCACAACTGTTACTATAAAGAGAAATCACCGAGTTTCCCGCCATGCAAAATTTAAAATAAAAATCGCCATTTCTTTAGAAAAACCGCTACAATTTTAAGCTGTCATGAAGCCACTCACTGCTTCGACTAATTTTCATCTTGCGTAGTCTTTTATTCCACTTGGGTTTGGCACTTTCTTCATTCTCCAATGGCGACTCCACCAACTGAGGTAGAATTGGAATGGAACGACGCCGTTCTCTTTCTATATAAATAATATATACAACCCATTCCTTATCTATTTAAGTTTATCACTTTGCTAACTATAGTAATCCATGCAAAGTAGTGCACAAACATGCAGGTAATAACATGCAGTTCTAAAAACTTGCAAAAATTCAAGTAACACACACAAATTCAAATCCCAAATTTTAAAACATTAAAGTGTGTAAAGAATACCTGGAGGTGGTGGCTTGGTAACCACTCTCGTTTCTTCAGAAATGGTGCTTGAAATCGTTTCTGTACGAATCGGTGTTTCCGTAACAGCAAAAGGCGATTCCTAATTAAATAAAACAACAAACAAAATATTTTAAAACTACTTAAAATTTCACTTTAAAAATAAATAGAACTTTTTTCATGCAGTAATCATCTTCGAAATCATCGTTTGTCTTCTCTACTACCGTTCTGCTTCTATCATCGTAATCTGTTGGTATCTCATCTGGTAAAGGATCTAACCCAAATGCCTACATAAGAAACAAACTATGTCAACATTAAAGCGATGTTGGGTTAATCCTAAGCCCAAAAATTGCTGGAAATCAAGAACCTTATGTCCACCAGCCACCAATAATTAATAGAAAATTAAACAAGTCTTTAACGGGCAAACTGCACACCCTAAATTAATCAATATTAAGATTTAACGATGACAAAATGTTATTTTCAAACAAAAATGACTACTAGAAATTTGTTTACATAGTAATATTTTGTCATTGTTTAAATTGAATTTGTTTTTCTTACATATTGCTCATCATCGCTATCAAATGTGCTTCCTTGATCTTGAGAACTTGGTATGGAATCAGTATCTCGAAATTCTTCTTTATTTTTGGAAGATTTACGTTTTGGAAATTTTTCGCTTAATTTATGCCCTAAACAAGTATTTAAAAAAAAGATTAGAAAAAACTATATCTGATTAATAATTTAATTTATTATGTTTTACCATAATTCGCTAAAGTCTTAAATGGAAGATGTTTCCTGTCTTTACTTGCTAAATTCATTAAACTTCCTCCTATTAAAAAAAAAAAATTCAAGTTATTTTTTATTATGTCTCATCGTTATCAATTTTTTTTCTCCATAAAGTTATCATCAGATATATTAGATTTCATATCATTAAAAATTTCAGAAATCAGGGTTCGTATTTATATCATCATTGGTATTTTGTTGCAAAATATAAAGTTAATAAAATTTATATTAATATATAATAACTCTTACCAACACTTTGAACCATTTTCACAGGCAGCGAATTGACTTTCTTAGGTTTTTTACTTAAATCCATTAAACTACCAGTGACACTTTTCACTGTAAATGTAATTCGAACTTCCAATTCTCCTCTTTTCTTATCACTTGACTTTCCCTTTTTAGATTCCAATGGATACCATCTAATAAAAATAATAATTGAGATTATTTTTAAAACAACTGTTGCAAAAATCGTCAATTTTATTACCTGTTCTTCGAACGTTCATAAATACTCGTAAATAAATCATTTAATGGAATTTGAGTCTGTCCAAGAAATTTATCCAACCCTACAAAATTTCTATGTAAAGCCGTTAAAACTATGCATGATGTATTTCCATCTGGTATTGTTCTGTGAATATTAGTAAATATTATTATCATTAAAAATTCTTTAGATAATTTAGATAAAATTAAATGGAAATAATAAATTATAATTATCATACAATTCACATTCTTCATTCCATTCGGGATTTTCGCATTTTTCCTTAACTGAAGTTTGAAATTTTTCTTTTCCTAACTGGATAGTTACAAAAGCATCATTTGTTCCTGTAAAAAAAATTAAAACTTAATCTATTTAATTCAATTTAATTCATTATCGTGCAAAAAATTACCATGTTTGCCCTTTACTGTGAGATTTCTGGCTCTGTGAACTGAAAGCAATAAAATAAAAATTAAGAAAAATTTTAAACCTAAAATAATATTTTTAAAAAATAAACGTTTGTCCTATTTCTCAGGTATGTAAAAAGAACAATGAAAAGTTTCCAATTTTTATTGGCTTTCAAAATATTTCCTATCAAGCTCATCTTTTGTCCTAAATTTTTTTCTATTTAAAGTAATAAATATATGCATAATCTGAAATATTATCCAACTAATTACGTATTTGAATTGTAATTGCAATATAGTAAAGAATTTACCCTCGAATGAACTTTGCAATTGAATTAATTAATGTACAAAATTTTCCTCATTCATTTAACATGGGTTAAAAGTTCTCAAATATAAAATGACTAAGTTTACACTCACCAACAACTTGTACATGCGTTGGACTCCACATTGTTCTAATCTAGCTAGGTGAAATGTATTCGACTTGTAATCAGCTTACATAGAAGTCCATCGCAGATAGAAATGCTTTAAAAAAGTAAAAACTCGAGACATTTGAGCAACGTCATCCAAATAAATGGAACAAAGACGCCATTTCTGTTTTCTACATCCTTTTACTTTTTTATATAGCCGTAGAGTGGCTCCACCTCTGAAACATATGGTAGCCTAGAAGGACGTGCTTTGCACAATAAAACACATTTTTCTTGCCGCGCCGGAATACAAACCACAGTCAAACCATCAAAAAATAGTAAAAACCGCCACAATTCCATTCAAAAAAACTACCTACATAGTATTGAGTTGAAGTTATTTTGCAATTCACATTAAAAAGATTCAAAATTTAAATTTTTTTGAAAATAAGCAAATCTAATTTAACTACGACTACGCATGCGCAAATTTGACCTAAGTGTTAAAGACCAAATCATAACTAAAGGATACTGCTCATGTGCAAATAAAAACTAAATGCTATTTTACATGCTAAACCTAACCTAAAGCAGCTTATATTTTTGATTTTTGTTTAAAACTGCAGATGCAACTTAAGTAAATAAAGAATTTGTACTTGCATATGGTATTAAAACGAAGAATTTAATAATTTTAAATGTTGTAACTTAATTTAGAAAATTATTGACTCTAATAATATCCACCATGTTTGGGCTAACGTGCCCAAACATGGCAGGAATTGCAGATCAAGAATAAATCTTACCCAGATTCCCTGCTATCCTGATTCAAACCCATGACCACGCGGTTAGGCTTACATGGCCATGATAAAGATAAACTGGGACCATGGCTCTAGGGCAGTGGAAAACAAAAATTTAAGTTACTTACCACGTGGAAAGGACTATGCCACATGTTCACACACGCTTCATGAAACTTTAAGATGTGGAGGAGAGAGAAGGTACATAGACATCTTCACGTGTAATAGAAATACCTTGCACGCGTAGATCTGAGGTCTATCCAAGGTAGGTAAAATAGGTCTATCTAGGTAGGATGAGACTAGAAACTACCGATAAGGTCTGTGTGTAACTTATCCTTAGCCAATCAGGAGTTGGAGACCCCCTGATTGGCTAAGAGATATCGTCTATGTCCCAGTGAGTCACTTTGGACAGAAAATATTTTGAGACCCTTTTGAGATACCGTACAATACAATATTGTTTACAATTGCTATAGCAACCACATGTTAGTGTATTTTCGAAGAACTTCTGTGAGCAGAAAAGAAAATCAAGTTTTTTGCCATTCAATGATATTTTTAGACAATTTATAGCAAACTTGACCTGACTTAATTTTTGAAAATGCCAACGATTGACACTGTAACGTTAAGAAGCGGTCCTGAGTATGTCCCCGTTAGAAGAAGAAGGCAACAGCTGGGTGTTGATAATGGATTACCAAAGTATAATTTAATTTATTTCTTATTTTGGGTAATACCACTAATTAAAATTAAAATTTTAGAATGACAAAAGAAACTCTGAAAGATATTTGCAGAGAAAATAAGCTTTATTTGACTCCGAATTTGAATGATGTCATTTATTTGCATTATAAAGGTAAAGATATAAATCCTAAATTAAATACAGTAATTATCAAAAATGTGTTCCAGGTTTTTCTAAAATTGAAAATCTGGATGAATACACAGGTTTAAAGTGTTTGTGGCTGGAATGTAACGGAATTAGTATGATAGAAAATTTAGATTTTCAATTGGAGTTACGTTGTTTATATATGCAACAAAATTTATTAACCAAAATCGAAAATATTGCTCATTTAGTGAAACTTGATACTATAAATGTTAGCAATAACTGTATTTCGAAAATTGAAAACTTAAGCAAACTTCCAGCTTTAAATACGTTACAAATGAGTCATAATCGGTTAAAAACAGCAGATGACATCAATCATTTGGTAGCTTGCAAGTCAATCTCTGTTGTTGATCTTTCACATAATTTAATAGATGATCCGGCAATCGCTGAAGTATTGTATCAAATGGAAAATCTAGTAAAAATTAATTTTACATATTTGAAAGTTGTTTATTTGAGATATACATGTTTCATATTTAGAGGGTCGTTAATTTAATGGGAAATCCAGTTATCAGAAAAATTAACCAATATAGAAGAAATCTTGTGTTTGGAGTGGTAAGATAAAGAAAATAAACATTAATTTATAAATAATTGATAAATAATTTAAATTGTTATTTAAAATCAAGAAAAATCTAACATATTTAGACGACCGTCCTGTTTTTCCAGTAGAAAGAGCATGTGTCGAAGCATGGTAATTTTTATTTATTTTTATCTAAGTTTATTGAATTTCAACAATTTTTTTATTTATATTAGGAAACGAGGTGGCTTTGAAGCTGAAAGAGAAGAAAAGCGAAAATGGATTGATAAAGAGCGTCGGAAAATTCAAGAAAGTGTCGATGGTAAACTGATTTTTAAACAAAAAAATTAATTACGTAAATGAATTTAAACATTTAATTGCATTTGATTTTAGGTTTGCTTGAGTTGAAGAAACGACGATCATTGTATAAGGCAGTAGAAACTATGATAGTTAATGCCTTGTTTGAAGGAATAGATGGAATTGAAGGGGTTGTAGCTTTACCAAGAGAGGAAAAAGCAAAGAAAAAAAATTCTGAGGAGAAAAGTAAAATGGAGATAAAAATAGAAGCAAAAGGAGAGAGCGAGAAGAATAAATGTGAAGAAAATGAAAAAAATCAATATAATGAAATAAATAACGAAAAAATGGATTTAGTGGGAAAGAAATCGGAAGATAAGGAATGTAGTAATTCAGTGGATGAAAGTAAATCGAATGAAATTTTTGAATATAAAAGTAAAGTTGTACTACATAATTCTTCGAGTTTATGTTCAGAAGAAATTTGCAACGATGAAAGTAACGCAGAAAGTGATGTTAATGAAGCTGATTCTAGTTTTGAAGGACCGGCCGTTCATTGGTATAAACACGAAAAACAGAGAGGGCAAGATTCCGAACACGAATCTTCATTTTCTGATTATGAGGAATACGTTGATGAGGAATTAAAAGAAGAAAACGTTGACATTTGTAAAAGTCAAGATAGTTGTTTTAATATTTTTAAGCAAAAGTTAGAAGATGATCTTGAAAAATGGCAGAATGCGACGACCTTAGAAATTGATCCGAATGAAATACGTGTGGATTTAGTTGAAGAAGTAAGAGAGAATGCTTTTAATAAGAAAAAAGAACATGATAAAAAGGAAGTTAGTGAGATGAATCTAAAAATGGGCGATATTGAAGTGGATCTAAAAACTGAAGACTGCAGTCAAATCAATCTTGTAAATGACGTTGAAATGAATGTAGAAAAGAAGAACGATGAAATAAATGCAGAAAAGGAGAACGATGAAACAAATGCAGAAAAGGAGAACGATGAAATAAATGCAGAAAAGGAGAACGATGAAATAAATGTAGAAAAGGAGAACGATGAAATAAATGTAGAAAAGGAGAACGATGAAATAA
>JAQFZN010000850.1:0-21833 GCA_034687075.1 Geophilus carpophagus | reverse complement strand
GATGCAAAGTAATGAAACATACAGTAATAATTTAAGGCAAAGAATTGGTGATAGAAGCAGGCCCGGTTCTGACAGGCCGACTATATGAGGCAGTCTAGTTGACCTTTTTTAAAAGAGATTTATAAAAAAAAAATTTCAAAAGGGGGAAGTCAATTTTAACATTTGCACGTGAGCGGCTAAGGGTCTAGAACCGGCCTTGGATAGAGGCAAAAGATGGCACACAGTTCATGTAACCATTAGTACATATGACTCAATGACAAATTGAACACCAATTTTTGGGCAATTGGATCGATTGCTGCATTAAATTCCAAAAATGTAAAAACGCTAATTAATTGGATTGTTGTTTTTTTAAATTAATTTAATTAGCCCAACTGTGTCACCTTTTATTCCCAACAATAAAAAAGATGTGATCCACCTCTCACCATATGGAACATATGTGAAAATCACTGGTAATCACACAATTAAAAATGCGTTCGACACGTAATTTATTTATAAAACATTTCGAAAATGTGTCAAGACCTTCAATCGGTTGTTTAAAATGTGTAAATCGAGAAGGAGAAACAAACTTTTGCTGGATAACAAACGAGAAACGACACACCAAGCAGAGGAAAGAAAGCAAAGAACAATAGACCGGAAATTATCTACGTGCCGAAAGGTCTATAAAACATGCAATTGATTGCTTTGACAGAAAAAATTGTTGTTTAATTAAATGTTGATATTTATTTCAATTAAATTTGATTAACTCTAATCATGAAATAAATGTACCGTTTTACAGTGTACAAGATACATAAATCATCTGAAGTTTTAAAACTTAAATTTATAATGCTCATAAAATAATAATTAATGTTTTATGTCTATAAACATAAATTTAAATAGTTATTTCTTGATTTTACAAAATTTTATTAAATGTACAAAAAAAATATTTTATTGAATAAAACACTAAACTGCCGCGGCACAAGGGTTGAGAATCGCTGGGTTACTAACAACTATTTCTTGTGTCACAGTTTTCTTTTTTGGAACAAATTCAAATAAAATTTCTCCATTAGCATCAGGAATTTTTCTAAATGTCCCTATTATAGAGTTTTCGTACAAAGGAACATTTATATTTGCTTTCAATATTTCGCCAGGATTCATATTTATAACTGTGTCCTCATCTAAAATTTCCCAATTCATTTCTGAATATTCCTGCGACCCAGGTCTTGAAGTCTTCGTATTGACTTTACTATTTAAAGTCTCATTTTGATGATTCCGCTTATGTCTACTTCTATAACCACGTCTATACCCATTTCCTCCTTGATAATCACCTTCACAGTAAATGGGATGGATAACGGGAGGTGTAATTAAAATGTAATTGTTTGTAATAGTATTTGCCATTGGAAATCGAACAGTAGAACTGTTTGTCCAAATAATATTTCTTGCAGCTATATATATACAGATTTAAACCTGAAGCGTGTTGACAGCCAATAAGAATAATCTATGATGTTTAATGCATTGTTAGAAGAAAATACCACTTTTTAACTATTTTGAATGTAGTGATGAGCTTACCATATAAACAAAAACAATCTGTAACAAGTACTAATGCTTAAAAATTAATTTTAACAAAAATAAGAATAGAAGCTTCGTTAAAGCGCAATATCAAAGCTAGTTTTATTAATCAGAAATGGTTTTACATGAAATAAATAAGAATTAAAAACTAATAAAAATTTCATTTAAAGAAAATTGACAAAAATATTACAACGTAAAATAACTTCACTACGATGAAAAGGAAAATTTATTCTCAGCTTAAACAATACACTCATACCTCGTTTAACGGCCGCTCTTTATACGGCGTTTCACTTTAACGGCCTTTTTCGATTTACGGCCCACAATTTTCGTTATACGGCCAAAAAAATACCGTGTATACAGTGATTCGTTTTACGCCTTTTCGTTTTACGGCCAACTTTTCCGCAACCTATCTAGGCCGTTAAGCGAGGTATGAGTGTACCATCTTTTGAAAGGCAAATTATATTCATACAGTATTATTTTCTAGTCAAATTACAATTTGTATAAATAATTTACTTAACAATTAAAAAATTAAAAAACTACTTTTAGATTAAAATCTTTATGATTTAATTCAACTTTTGCCGCCACAATCAAAACAAAATTTAATCGATTCTGCGGCGCATACGATGGCCGTCGTCTCGACCCAAAATGGCGCAGATCATACGCCGCTAGTAACCCATTCCTGGAATACAATTTCATGCGAAGAAAACGTACTTAAAACAAGCTGATAAATTTGAAAATCGAAAACTATGATCAGAGGAGTCATATCAACGTTTCGTCAATGCACGACATGTTACAACAAGACTCAAAATCAAGCCACCGTACTCACCAAAATCGTTCCGTGGAACACAACTCGACATTCAACTAGTGCTGCCACAGAAAAGTCAACGCGATATTCTCAATTACACAACTGGTTATTTAAAAATCTAAGACTATTACAACGGCACTTGTCGGAGCAATGCGAATTCATCGTCGCTCAACGTGTACGTCGAGCGCATCAGATCTGGGTTTTGTACAGTCAACTTTACAGCGATAAAACCGTTAAAGCGATGGTTTACAAATTAAGTCGCCGGCTTTCGATGAAACAACGTCCTTTGGGGTTATTATTAGGTACTGCAAGCGCGATTTTCAGTTGGGATCACGATAATATTTCGGACGAAGAAATGGCAAGGTTTTATATTTAATTTTATGTGATTTTAAGTGATTTTATTAATTTTATTCAATTTTATTCAATTTTTTTCTTTTCCTAGGTGTGCTTGCGATTTAGAAAATGTGGACCGATTACTTGGAACGAATAGGTTTACTGGAAGTTCGCGTTTTACAACTGCAGTGTGTCAAGAAGAAGGCCAATGGGAGTTTGTAATAAATAGAGAACATTTGAAAGTGTGGCGGAAACCTATTGAAAATTCGTTGTTTGAATACAAAGGTTTTTATTTAAATATGTTAATTGAATAGTGTTAATGAAAACTTTGATACTGAATAAGAAATTACATGCAGAAACATATTTCTACGTTATTTCTATCTGATGATCATAGCAATCGTTTTGAAGTAAAAAATAAATCTAAATAAACAAATAAAATTTGCAATTTTAAGAAATTGTATGAAATTATGAATGGAAATTATTTAATAGAATTGATTGAATTTCGGTCAAAATTTATCGAATTCTACCCAAATTTTGTTCAATTTTATATGAAATGAATTAATATTTAATATATATTTTGTAAGTTGATAACTTATTTATTTCAGTTTTCGGTACATTTTATGATGTGCCAGCAAGAGCATTTTTTCGCGTTCAAATTGATACGGAATACAGGAAACGCTGGGATCAACTAGTCATTAAATTAAACGTGATTGACAAGCAAGACGAAGACAACCAAGGTGAATCGCAGGTTATTCATTGGGTAACACATTATCCAGTAAGTGAAAATAAAAGAAAAAAGAATGTAATATTTAATTATTATTAATTTATCATAATTATTGCAGTATCCCATGTACAGTCGTGATTATGTCTACGTAAGGCGGTTTATGGTAAATTTACATTGGTTACAAATATTTCTATACAATTATATTTTATTATTTTTTAAATTTTAGATTGATGAACAGAATAAGCTAATGATGACCGTATCTAAAGCTGTCAATCATCCTGCAGTTCCAGTAGATAAAAACTACGTGAGAGTTCACAGATATCGATCACAACTATGCGTTCGGCCTCATGAAAGTTTTGATAAAGTAAAATAAATTACTCCACTTTTAATTAAGGAGATTGCAGAAATGAAATTATTTTTAAGACCAAAAACTAAAAGAAAAGTAAAAATGAGAAATTAGAAAATAAATTGAGTTCTGCAGTCTTTTTACTGTTATTACTTGGATCTAGAACTAAATAACAGTTCTGTTGTTAGAATGGTTTTGATTATGTTTTGACATATTTTGATGATCCTCAAGCAGCTTTTCCAGGCCCTGCTTATTCTTGGATGACAGCATCAGGTTATAAATAGATAAAAAGTTTATAATTTTTTGTTTTCAAATTTATTTATATAAATATTTTGCAGGTGTTCCTGATTTTGTAAACAAACTACACAGTGCCACTGTTTCTTTGATTAACAATCAAAATTTCGCGGATCCTGATCAGAATTCAGTGAGTTCAGTTCAGCAAAGAAAACGGTCACGCAACAGAACCGACAGTTGGCCTCCTAAGTGAATGGAAAAGTATGTATTTGGACTAAATTTCTGAGAATTTTTAATAAACAGAAAAATAGTTTAAAAATGCAAAATTAAAAAGGATTAAATAGTACCAGTGATTACTAAAACCGACTTTTGATGACTTGTTCTCATTTAGTTTCAGTCATTCAATAAAATGAAAAATGTAGTCTGGTAGAATGTAATTCACAAAAATTAATTTCTTTTATATGTTTACAGATAAAACATTTGTTAATAAAGTATAAATAATTTTCTCTGATCTGTTTCTTATTGAAATCTTTATTATCAAAACAATACCTTTTCTGACTAAGGCTGAATTCGAAAAATTGAGCACCTAAATTTAAACTTACGTATAATTACTGATTAAAATAGAACTGCCATTGTGGTAATCTGGGCTAGACCTGTGACGCACTAAATGATAAAAATGCTTTTTAAATGCATAAATGCTGTAAAATAAATTTAAACAATAAGATGCTTTATCTATCTTGCTCACAACTAAAAGTAAAAATCAATTTTGTCAGTGATGTAAACAATAAGAGTGATAAAGATTAATGGTGTCGTTGATAGATGGCACTATATCCAGGCAGTAAAATTCAGCCATTGGCGGTTTGATTTGACTGTATAAATATAGCTTTGGTCTGATCCGGCCAACATTCGGTCTGGAGAGAATGATGAATTGTAGTTTAAAATGTTTTAAATAAAATTAATGCTTTATTTCACTTTTATATAAATAAATTTAATTGAAATACAGAATTAAACAAAAGCTCCAAAGTAAACTTCAAATATTGCAGCAAAACAACCAGTGGGACAATAATTTGTAGATGAAAAGCTGAGTAAAATTCAAATTACAAACGGCTTTGTTCACTTTTTATATAAGTTACATTTAGGAAATTACATAATGCAAATCTTAACACTTCACACACTTAAATGCTAATTATCAATTAATCAATCGATCAAATCGACATAATAAAAAACGAATTTTTTTCTTCAACCATTTTTCATAGTTTGGAATTTACCTAACCTTATTTATAAAGATGGTTTAAAATACACAAGAAAATATTTCATAATTATGCTGATCTTTGTAGTCCAAGAAGTTTCCATACATCAGTATTCATGGCAACACCGTCCGCGTCAAATGATAGCAAAGGTGGCTGATTATTTCCTTGATTTGAGAAATGGTTCTGTAACTGTTAAAATTATTAACTCATATTAAAAAACTACACTTTATTTTAATTTATACCTGGTGTGAATTTGATCTCCCGTACTCCCCGGCAGCAATTATGTAACCGCTAAACGAGGCATAAGCTCGAGATTGGACAGAAGATTCAAAAATAGAGCCCTCTTCCACCTTAAAATTAACACATTCGTAGTAATTATTTCAAATAAATACAAGTAGATTTGAGTTACCTGTAGATAAACTATGTCACCTCTTTTTAAAGTTAAAATAGCAGTTTGCGATGACATAGTATAATCTAATTTGCTTCCATATATTGTTGCTACTGAATCGAAATTTTTCTTTAATGCAATACGGTGATCATCAACCGCATTTGTTAATGCGCTGAATGAAAAGAAATAAATTCCTGGTTGCTGGCATACAAATGTACCATATTCGACTCGGAAATCAGCATTCACATTTGTCAACTAAAAAGCAAAGAAATTAAAATGAGAAACGTGTAATCGGGAACGATTTGACATTTTAAATCAAGAGTTGAAACGATTAAAACGAAATTCTTTTAGTTTGGGAATGTAGCTAAAGAAAATAAAAATAGCAATGTCATCTTGTTTTAATTTTTTTTTCTTTTGTATTTTTTTCCTTGGTTCTTTGAACTTGGGCTATTCTGTTTTGACATTGCGAGGTTAATGGCACGGATATTGAAATGATGATCGCGCATTCACACACAAAAAAATGTTTACTACTTGCAGTTTCAAGCACAAGGTCAATTTGAAAATAGCACAAATAATAAAACCAGCTATTTCTTGTTTTTTTTAATTAAAAAATTATACTCAATTACGACCCGGATTTAGGTTTTGGCCGCCTTGAGGCTATTTTTGCATGAGAATTACTTGTATTTTTAATAAAACCTACATTTTACTCAACAGTGAAACATACATCACTCATTCGCATCATGATAAATCTGTAAATTTTGATCAGGTTGTTAAACACAGACATGAAATTTGATTATTAATTTATTACACGTAATAATTTATCATCAAATTTAATTCTCTTACTTCATTTTGGTATCTGATGTATCTCATATTACTATTCGCGTTAGTGATAAACCCTCTGTTGTAGGAGAATGCAACAATCGTTGGACTTCCATATGAACCGGTGAAAGTTCCTCCGCCAACTGGAGGTGGTTGAGACATAACTGCAGTTGTGCATACAATGCATAAAAATAATGCAATAATGTTGATAGAAAACATTTTGTTTATGAAATCTGTAAAATATGAAAGGTATAATTTATTGGGGTGCCATGATTGGCACGAATATGAATTGGCGGGAATGATTTTTAAATTATTTAAACTATGTTTTTGGTGCAAATTTAAATTTTATAAGTCAAACTTGATAAAAATTAAAAAAAATTAAAAACACGTAAAATAAATAACCAAATTTATCCATTTACTTTTAACTTGTTCGCTCTAATTCATGAATTGCAGTGAAATAAATTAGAGCGAAATAAATAAAATGGATAAACGTGAAAATTTCGCTCTTATTCATATATCCACTTATAGGTATATGAATAAGAGCGAAATGAATAAGAGCGACATGATTTGACGCGAATGAATTAGCTCGAAAATCACTTTCGCGCTAATTCATATTCGCTGCAGGTACCTCGCCCCTTTTCATTCTTTCAAATCGCCCAAAGCCTTAATTGTTAATACAACATTTTTAGTTATAATAACAGAGAGGAGTTAATTTATTTCAATTAATAATACATTATTTCGTATTAGTAAATAGATAAGAAAGCTTAAAATGTCACTGAAAATATAAAAAATGAGTAAATTTTAATAAATAAATTTTGGACCAGTTTAAACATAATTATTTTATACATTAACAAATATTATAAAGAATTTTGAGTAAAAAATTATTTTGTATTAGTAAAACATTAAATTGTTTAATTGTTTTAGTTAATTAAAAATTTTAAATGTTATTTAATATTATTTAAATAACATGAAATAACATTCAAAATGTATTGTAATTTTGTATAACAAATAGAATATCAAACATTTTTACATGAATGAAATAGTAAATTTCAAAGTTATTGGCTAAGTTTATTGACTCGATAATCTGAATTTAAACTTGTCTTACCTTGTGCGCTCTAAGTGAAAGTGAAGTTTGAATTCCTCGCTATCCTTGACCAATCCTGCTTTTATAGATTCAAGAGCACGAGTTCATTCATCCCTGTCTTTTTTTCTAGATTGCCCACCAGGCAAAAGAATTTCCAACTTTTTGTCTCCATTTGCCACAGTTGAGAAAATTTACAGCTTAAATTCTCGAAATTCACCTTTAAAAAAATTCTAAAAAAAATTCTCTTTTCAAACAAACCATTGAAAATACTCCAAAAAGAAAATAAAAGAAAAATTAGCTAAAAACTTTATTTATAAAAGATTCCAATACAACTTTTAACGTAATAATAAAAAATATAATTTTTATTTTTCAGAAGTTTCATATTCAACTTCGTCTTCGTCTGCTCGTCCTCCCATAGGGAAATTCGGCATTCCATGAATATTATTAGGAAACGGCATGCTGGATGGATTAAACATATTGAATCCATCTTTCTGCATTCCTCCATTTACATTATTAAATCCAGGATTGGTTCCTGGAAAACCTGGTGCACCGGAAAAACCTGGAGCAGCACCTGGAGCACCAGCAAAACCTGGAGCTGGAGCACCTGGAAAACCTGCACCACCTCCTGGTTGCTGACTCGAAGTCATGTTTGCAGGAAACTGGAATTTATAATGAAGAAATTAATTTTGAATACATTGGAAAAGTAGAAATTACTTACAATAGGTGCCACAAGGTAACCAGAAAACGAATTCAGAGGCCCTTGGAGTGTGTTAGGACTTTCAACAACGTCGCCATCTTCAAGCTAAGAAAAAGAAAAATTATGTAAAGAAATAATTTGCATTAGAGTTCTCTGTTTTCTTGTATCTTACTACTAAGTAAACAGCATCTTGTGGTTGTAATTGTAATAAAATACTGCTTGTTACTGGAAAATGGTTTGTAGTAGCATTTGGTGAGCTAGAACCATTTACAGCTGATACAATGTCATTGTTTTTTCTTAGTGAGACACGAGGCATCGCTGATCCTCCCAAAGCCAAAGAAAATGTTAAAAGATATAGTCCTGGGACGGTTGCTTGGAAAGCACCATACCTGGGATATGTTATTGCGTTGATTTTAGTGACCTGTGAATAGGAAGTGGAAATAATGGGTTTAGTGATGGTATTTACTGAGAAGACAGGAAAAACAGTCCAATAATTTTGATAAATGTTTGAATAAAAATTGAATATAAAAATTGAATGTAAATTAGTTTCTAATCAAAGAATTTGATTTAATGTTTGTTTGGAGTTGTGTAGATGATTGCACCTAAACAGTGGCAGCAGCGCCTTAGGCAGCAAACAAAAAAAGTGAAAAAGTAAATTATCATTAATTTAAAATTTTAATTTAAAATTGTTTTTAATGATTAGTCTTAGGAGATGGAATTATTTGTGTTTGCTTCAAATAAGAATTCCACAAACATTCCTGAAATAGATTAAAAGAGATAAAAGGAATTTAATTTTTAAAATAATTATATGAAATTAATTTTTAAAAAAATAAGATTACTGGTTTTTAAAACTTCCAAATTTTTCAAAATTCAAAATTATTTTCAGTATTTTTCAATATTTTTAAAAATTATTTTCAATATTTTTAAAAATTATTTTCAATATTTTTCAATATTTATCAATATTTTTAAAAATTCAAAATTATTCTCAATATTTTTTAATATTTTTCAATATTTTTCAATATTTTTCAAAATTTTTAGATCTTGTGTTTGATTTAATTTGCTAATTATTTCTTAATACAATATTCACAAATAAGAATTTAGTACTGAACTTACCTCATTATCAAACTGAAGAAAACACATATTAAGATTTAAACATTGATTATTTTTCCTCGCTCTTGTAAATGTAAATGCAACCACATTTGTTGGTGATGAAGGATTAGGATTAGGATTAGGACCAGGGTTTGGTGTTGGTGGATAAGGACACTGACATGGGTAAGGATAAGGATTATACGGATTATATTGACCATTATTTCCTCCATAGCTTCCATAATTATTACTTGATGTTAAAGACATACTGAGTGACAGCAAAATTATTGTGAATACAACACACTTGACTTCCATCGTGATATCTGCTGTGCCAGTAATACTGAATTTAGTCACTGCTATTTGATATAGGCTAAGAATGAATGCAATGACAACTCACAAAATTTTTCTTGATCCACGTGACAACAGGATTTTTAAAAAATGAAAATTTCCTGCGATGCGAATGAATTAGTTTACTAATGCTTTCATTTTGAGTAATACATTTAGTGAGGCGTTAAGGTCAAATGGAATATTATTGGAATTTGAAAACCTCGATTGATGACAATTTCCTGCCTTATCAATAACTTCCTTTCAGGACAAATGCAAGTTTGTCTCAGTTGATTTCCTATCCAGTTTAGTAACCGATAACTATAGCTATAAAAATCTTAAAAATAAATAACTTCAATTTGTTTTATTTACAAAATAATATATATAAGACAGTTAATTCACATTTGAATTGTCAACAACAACAAACCCTTTTATTTCTTCAATATGATTACACATTAAATACTATTTTAAAATAGTTTAGTGAAAGTAACAATTTACTTAAGCATATGTACAATGACAGTATTTTGTGTGTAATTACACAAGTGATATTAAAAAACTCTTAGTTTGCTGATAAAATTGAAACAAATATCTAGCTAATGCTATAACAGATATGCCTAAAGCAAGGCCTAAACTGTTACCTACATCACCACACAAAGCAAATACACTATAATCTTCAACTTCAATTACATGCTGTATAATATTACCCGACATTGCTAATGTCATACCAAAGGGTTCTCCTGGTTCTTGAACTATTGAGTAGGAATTGATTGTAAGAAAAATTTGATTACAAGGGCGAATACAAGGACATAATTTAGATAAACTGGCAGATACATTCATGTATTTTTTGTAAGTATCTTTGGCTGTAGGAATATCTTTACATTCGGATAACTCTTTTTCCAAATTTTTAGTGCTTAAAAATGGTAATCTGTAAAAATAATTTATCAATGTTATTTGGATTGAAAAATTGATCAAGTTTATTTGTACCTGCACAAATTTGCAAGTTGTAAATGTTTTATGAAACATTGTTTTTTGCAGGCTTCGTGTTGAGTTTTCTCAATACATGGACTGTATTTAGTATTCATTCTCTTGGCCTAATAATGATGTGTAAATTAATTGTAACTTTTATTTTTTAATGTGAATTTGCTTACTACAGTCATTCGAATGTCATTTGCAGTGCTTGCATGAACAGGAAAATCAACAGCACTTAAAAGGTCAATATCATGCGAACCATTATTTCCAAAATATGCCTGATTTTATATGAAAATAAGAAAAATTTGAGCATCAAAATATCCATGAATAAATTAATTGAACTTAAAACGCACATAAAATACAGGATTTTTGCATGAATGAATTTTTAATGTTTGACCAAGAGTGAAAAATGGAATAGGAAATATTGTAAATATGCCTAAATAATCCTGAGGCACTAAAACAATGCAATAAATTATGTATTATATAATTAATAATGATAATGTTATTAAATACATACGGAAGTCGTATCGGTTGCATAAACCTCCATGTGTATACACTTCAGTTACGTTAGGAGTTATAAGTCTTAATGAAGTAAACGACTAAAACGCAAAACAAAACACTATTTTCAAGTAAAAAAATTAATTTTACATATTAATTTGCAAACCTCGATAGCTGATAAAGTTATTGATGGTGGTACAGTTGTAATTTTTGATAAATTCCATATATATTCAAAATTAAATTTTGGTTTAAATTTATACAAATCAATCATATCCACATCACACCAATCAATTCCGGTTTTACTTTTTTTCGCATATTTTTGCTTAAAAAATACCAATTTCTCACCTACACCACAAACAAACATTGTTGGATACGTTGCTGTTGATGTCGTCTCAACCTTAACAACATTGCGTAGTGGAATCATAGAGTAATACGATACTCTGTGGTAAATCATAAATGACATCAACGTTACGCATGCTAAGACAATAATCAACCGAATTAATAATTTGCTTATTTTCAAAACAATGTCAGTGTTTTTCTCGAGTTTTTCTTGCATTTTGTATTGTTTTATAATTTCTTCATCTATCCATCTAGCAATTGATGTTTGTTGATGTCTATTTTTCGATTTTTTTACGTTTGTGTGGTTAATTTTAATGTATAATATAATTTTTTGTAATATTTCGGTAATTGATAGAACTGACCAGCCAAGAAATAAACCTAAATTGCCTCCAATGTCTGATAATAAACTAATTTTATCATAAGCAATTCGCTCTGTAAATGATATGAGTATATTATCTAAGCGTACACCAAGTGTAAGATCACGCGATTGTAGCCGATACAAGCTTGGACGTATTTCTAAGATTAAGTGCTGACAAGGCTTACGACAATTACAGTGAGAAAATACTTTTGGAATTAAAATATCTTTGACATTATTGAAAAAATTTGTTTTGGCTAAAGACAAGTTGGATGAATCACACTGAGCATAACCAAGTTGAGGATTAGAAAAAGGAAAGCTAGATTGAAAAAATAAAAAATAAATTTATATTAATTTAAAAAAATTGAAAATATATGTATACCTGCAGGTAGTGGATTGTTTAATTGTACTAAATATACACTTATCGTAACAAGTTTGAAATTCTTCATCAGTGTCACAAGCATCTTTCGGTGTTGATAGAAATTCGTACTGAAAAATAAAAATGATAAATCGTTAATAAATTTTGTTCTAAAACAAAAGATGCAATAGCCACATTCCCAAACTAAAATGAGTTTTCGTCGTTTTAGGCATTTAAAACCAAATTTTGAAGGAAGTGACGTCATCTTGCTGAATCAAACAGAATCGGTTAAAACGAGTAAAGCTATGTTCATATGCGCATGGGCGTCGGGTTTTGAAAATCAGTGGGGGTGCTCTAACTCACTGTGAATATTAAAAATTTTAGATTTTTCCCCCACATCTTTTCTTTCTTTTCTCTTTCTTCTATTTTATTACTTTTTTCTCCTTTTTTGACGGGTGCTGAGCACCCCCACAAAAATTCTGGAGGGTACTCGAGCTCCAGAGCACCCCCGGAGTCAGCGCCCATGTACGCACATAAGTGTAGCACGTTGAGTTTCACATGTAAAATTTAAGCATAATTACCTGTTCAGATACAACTGACACATGTGAATTGTTATGCATGGGTATTGCAAGTGAAAAAATGTATGGTTTTGACATCCCGTGTTTTTAACCAAAGCAATGCCTTCTACATTTTGACTAAAAATTCTCAAAATAAATTAAAAATTTTTATATAGACATTTATACTATAGTAAATATTACACTTTGGTAAACAAATTTGCTGCAGGATTAATTTCTTGTATGCAGTAAATACCACGTGTATTTTTTGTGTATTCATGATTGGTCAAAAACACTAACGTCATGAAGCGAAGATGATCAGATACCGCCCTAGTTCTAACCATAAATGTTGTCAACTCCAAATTCTTTGAATGCAATGGTTGCAATGCGTTACTTTCATGTGCAATGCATCTATGTGAACAGGCCATTGCGTGTATGTAAACATGCCTTAAAACGAGTGACTTACTTTTCGAAAGGCAAATATCACTTCGAAATGATATCCGCTTATGAATGGTATTCCTATATGAAAATCTATTTTATCTTTCGATGCAATCTGTACAAAATAAGAGTGAGCCGAGTTAGCAGGTTGTTACAGTTGGCTCAAAAAAACAGATTATGTACCAACAAAAAATCTTGATGACATCTACTGCCCTTTTTAAATGTAAATAGTTCATGAAATTGTAATTCTTTTTTATTCAATTGTTCTGAAAACAAATTGGGTGTCAACAGAAGGCGAAAGTGGATAGGTGGGGAATGGAATCTACAAAAAGTAAAATCTAAATTTTTGTCAGCTCATAATTTAAATTACTGAAAAATTCAGGTAGAAATATCTTATGCCTAGTTCCCACTTAAACCACTTTTTTAGAACTTGAGACTTCTACACAGTAACAGAAATTTAAAATTCTTGAGTTTTTTTTGAGTTGTACAAAACCTGTTCAAGTGTGAATAAGGGATTTTCTAAAAATGGGCAGGTTTTGTACAAAAGTGGTTTACGTAGGAACTAAACATTGGTAAATAATCAAACATACAAGTAGGATTTCATTGTTAAGCTATGACCACCTCTTGCTTCAATACGAGGTTTGAGTGATGTAGAAATGTGAGGGTATGGAGCATAATAAAAACGAGACATAAAAATAGTTAAGTTTGGTTAATCTTTATTTAACTGCAGCCTTCTCTCATAACTTATCCACATCTGATGCATGCTACTGACAAATCAGCGTCATTCTGAAACCCCAACCGAACCTGATGTCTGGTTGGTCTAACTAAGACCATGCCCTGCATGGAATGCAGGGTTTGGATTAGCTCAAGTGCCTTTTGGAACAGGATCTGTTGAGATCACCCAGCAGGTCTGTGCCCAAGAGACAAGACTGCTTTTCCCTTGACTCAGCATCATTGCTCCAAACCTAAACATTGTTTAGATGGCTATGCTTATGTTATTGACAGAAAGAAAATGGATAGAATTTATTAGAAGTGTGAGAACTAGTACAGTAAATGTCATGGATGTCTCACAACAAATCTCAACACAGAAAACCCACAGATTATCTTTTAAGCAATGTAAAAAGTGTTCTTGCTGATGGCACATTCAGAACTGTACCTAGTTTATTTACACAGCTGTACTTTTTACATTGTGAAGTTGGGTATGCAGAATCAACTAAAAGAATTCTACCAATGGTTTTTGTTTGATGGAGAACAAAACTAAAGCAGGATACTCTTTAATATTTGAGAAACTAAGAGAATTAATTGCAGATTTAGGTGAAGGTAATTTTGAACCTGACTATTTTATCACAGACTATGAACTTGGTGCCATTAATGCAGCAAAAGAGGCTTATTCTAACTCCATAATGCATGGTTGTTACTTTCATTTATCGCAGTCTATATACCGCTGTGTGCAACATGAGCACTTACAATTTCAGTATTTAAATGAGGAAATATTTACTAAGTTGGTTAGGCAGCTATCAGCTTTGTCATTCTTGCCTGCTGATCAAATCAAAGCAGCTTATTTGCTTTTAAAACCAAATTTTCCATTGTATGCAAGTAGTTTCTTAGATTGGTGGGAAAATAATTGTTTTGGGGAAAAAACAGAGAAATGGATTGCAAACTCAACCCCAATTCCCTTCAGAGCTGTGGAGTTCATGTGGAATTTTCCAGAATGGCCAGCCTAGAACAACCAATGCAGTTGAATTGTGGCATTTTTGCTTCAATAACTTAGTTAGTGCAAATCATGTGGGCATATTCAGAATGATAACAGCTTTACAACGAGATCAAGCTGACACTGAGATCACAATTGAAAAAATTTTACATGGTGATAAAAGATCTGCAAAATCACGAAAACTAATTAAAAGAGAAGAAGGTATTCAAATACTAATGACAAACAGAACAAGTATGGATGTGTTAACTTTTCTTAATGGAATTGCCAATTTATATTAATAAATAAATAATAAATAAACAGTTAAATTTAATATAAAAAGAAATTGAATAAATTGAAAAGTAGTTGATTAAATGATCATAGATGAATAGATGGTCGATTAAACGATCGTAGATGAATACATGGGTCGATTAAATGATTGTAGATGAATACATGGGTCGATTAAATGATTGTAGATGAATACATGAGTTGATTAAATGATCATAGATGAAATGTGGTAGATGAAAAGTGGTAGATGAAATGATTAAACCCCAACTTGTTGCACTAATAAAATGGGTCCGGTTTATGTAGCCTTTTTATAGAGGTGAAGGGTATGTATAGGGTTGACCACTTGTATTTCCCTAGCTAAGCTAATTACTTTCACAAATTTATGAAAAGTGTAAAACTTGCAGATAAAATAATTTTTACTCAGTCTCAACTACAAAATAAACAGTCTAAAATCTGGAAAATCAAATAATAGCCATACACAAAAAATTATGGTAAATGTCCAGGGCTGTCTTAACACATTTAAGCACTCTGGAATAACAATATCAGGTAATTTTGTGATAATTAAAACAATATCTCAAGTTTATTGTCACATCAAAAAATATTGTTTTTTGAGTTTGTAATTTTGAAAAATACTTTGTTTTGCAATATTTTTTTATTAAATTGTGAGATGGTGAAGGTTGAGATGCCTCTCCACACATGGCGTCTTAGGGCTACAGCCCTATTAGCCCAATGGTTATTATAGCACTGTAAATGTCTTATCATTTTTAAAAGACAATTTTCCAAAAATAGCCATAAAATATACTGCTGATGCTTATGAAGATCACAGTATTGTATTTTAATTTTTGAAACCAAAATAGCTAATGCTTGTTAAGCAAGCAAATGTTTAAAAAAATGCAATTGATTTCTTAGCTCAATCATTTGGTCAGTGTTGTCACTGATACCCCCTCATCACTGTGACCTTAATCCAATTGAATTGGTATGGGTAAATAATTTTTTGCCAAGCACTATGACCGTCACTTGCCCGACCAACAGGTTTGGGCATGTTGGAGAGGCAAGGGGAAAGTGTTGACTTTAGTCCTCATGGAAGTTTAGAAGAAATTAGATAGAAAAACCAAAACATCTTTTACTTAGCTTAAGTAAATACAATTAGGAGTGTAAAACAAAAATTATAATATCAGGAGTGCCACCTAGTGGGCAAATACAACATAAGCTATTTACACAAAATATAGCAGCTCATAAGGAGCCTACAAAAATTACAAAAATTTCATACGTAACCTAACAGAAAGGAGCATAACAAATGACTGAGACAGAGACCTAGTAGAACTCAACTAATCTTAATTAGCCACAGCTTCCACTCAAGGCTCCGACCAGTCACAACCATGCTGCCGTCAAGTTGGCGTCGTGTTGTGTCAACAACCGGGTGGTGATGCTTGGTTGCACTGTCCTTAGGCCTGATCTTGCATGAAAGGCAGGGATCAGGACTTCTCAAGTGCTGTCAGGGACAGGGGCTGTCAGGCGTCCCGGCAGCCCTGTGCCCGAGAGGCAAGACTGCCTTGTCCAGGAACATCTATCTGTTGTTTTGAGAAAAACTCAGAAGGTGCTTTTTGGTTGGAGACAAGTGTCAGACTCAATCCCACTTTTAGGTGTTGCCTCTGGCAGGAGTGGCCAGTCAGGGCAGTTCCCTGATTGGACAGGATCTCCTAGCCCCTGGGCCTCTCTTTACCTCCTCGTGACCCCTGATTGTACAGGTGGTATTACAGGTGGTCACACACAACACAACTATTACTAAGAGTCTATAATTAATCTATAAACTAAATGCATTCTCCCAAGTTACATTGTCACATTGATTAGATTGTGTAACTTAAACAGAAAAAATTATAGTTTATTTAACCCATGATAACCATTATAATTAACTTACTAATAATTTTTAGTCCCATTACACTAAGATTTTTACACTAAAATTGTTTATTTTTTATTTCTTATTTGACTGTGACTATTTAAATATAAACAGCTCAAACTTAAGTTGTTTCATGTAAATTAGTCCACTAGTTAGTTAATTTTCTCCCTCATGCCTAATACCCCCTCTGCACTGCAAAGTTAAGCTATACTAACTTCTTATACCTTGTCTGCACTTCAAAATTAAGCTAGACTAACTTCTTCGGCCAGCTTAACTAATATGGTACAAATACTACTGTACTAGCTAGATCAAATTTCCAAAAACTAGATTAAGTTAAGCTGGTTTGGGAAACTAGCTTAACTACTTCAGCTAGACTAAGTGCAGTGCATTCTGGGTAATTTACCCAGAATGCATTGCACTTTAAAAATATATATTTTAAAAAGGCGACTACCAGGAGTGTTTAATGGAAAACAATATCATTGGTTAGTTGGTCCAGAAAAGATTAAAACTCCATCTCAGTGTGAACAATCTAGCTCAAAATTTAAGCTAGGCTAGCTCAAAATTTAAGCTAGGCTAGCTCAACTTAAGCTAGGCTAGCTCAAATATTTTTTAGCTTATGCAGTGCAGATGGGGTATTATACCCTGTCTGCACTGCAAAGTTAAGCTAGACTAACTTTTTAGGCTAGCTTAACTAATATGGTGAAAACACTACTAGCTTATGTTAAACTAGATCAAATTTCCTCAAGCTAGATTAAGTTAAGTTGGTTTGGGAAACTAGCTTAACTACTTAGGCTAGACTAGGTGCAATGCATTCTGGGTAATTGACCCAGAATGCATTGCATTTTTAATAAATTTTTTTTAAAATGGCAACCACCAGGAGTGTTTAATGGAAAATAATATTATTTGTTAGTTGTGTCTGGATAAGATTAAAACTTTATCTCAGTGGAGAACAATCTAAGCTAGGCTAACTCAAATGTTTTTTAGCTTATGCAGTGCGGACAGAGTATAAGGGGTTGCCTAGCCTTTTTTCCCTCATCCTACACGCATTCTTATGTGAGGGTTAGTTTGGATTGGCTGCCTTGAGGGCTACGACAGGTTACATGAAACCGACTTTAGATATAAATTGAAAATACTTACTAAAATTGAACAAAGTACATTGACCAAAAATTGATTTTTCAACACTAATTTCAAAATTTGTGAGACCCAATAGTTTATCCTAAAACGTATTTAACAAAATTAGTGGCAGATCTAGACAATTTCTCCAAGCGGTGGGTAGGGGGGGCCGGTAATGCACAAATTTTTCAATAAATAAAATAAAATTTCAAACATTTTAATTGCTTAAAAACCAAAATAAAAGTTGCATTTCAAATTTTTTTAAAAATAATTGAAATATTACAAAAAATTCTCTTCAATTCAATGTTTATGGCACTGGTAACAGTACTTTGTCCACCGCCCTGTATCCGCCACTGAACAAAATATTATAAAAGCAATGTGTAATTCCCAATCAAATTTCACTTTATCATTTCTTGTTGCATACAGGAATGAATTTCATTAGATTGGCATTACACATTATAACTTACAACTTACATTGAGAGATTTGACATCTTTAAAAATAATTGATTCATTTGGAAAATCCCAAGCTCTTGTCAAGTTAATTGTTTTGTTAGTTATTTCAAACATAGCAAACAATGGCAACATGCAAACAGTAATCCCAGAATCCTGTTCAAATATTTCTTTCATATACTGACTTTCAGATGAGCAGAATTTTAGAATAGGTGGTTTTAGAGATTCCATGGCATCAATATGAATGTCAACAGCTTTAGGATAATCGAAGTAGTAATTTAATCTGTCAATAATTTGATAGCAACAAGCGAAAAAGGCCAAAAATAATATTACAGCCCAAAAAATGCGACGAGAAATTGATTGATTTGAATCTACTAGCTCACGAATTTCTGTGTCTTCAAAGTTTTGTGAAGTCTTTTTTACAATCAACTCAAGTACGGTTTTAGTAATCGATAATTTAAATTGTTTTCTGGAATGCCCATTCATTCTTTTAATGCTTATACAGCTTGTTGACTTCATAACACAAACTGATCAGTTGCTTTAGTCAAAGACTTGTTTGACTTCAAGTAGAAGAAATTACAGTATTACTTTTAGTAGAATGCTGATGGTTCTTTTGCATGGTATAAAAAGCACAACATTAGTAATGAATTCAAATATGCTTTTTAGTTAATGTTGGTTTTTATAGTTTTAATAATTAGACTGCACCACGTGTACTGTATAAACAGTTACTGAAAAATTATGATTGTTTAATCAATGATACATTATGTTTATTCTTGTGTTCTCTGTACAAATGGACTTGAAGACAATTACTTTTAGTTAAAAACAGTTCTTCAACAAAAGCATAATTGAAGATAAATCATTTGTTTTATTCCAACTATAAATAAAAACAAAATTACAAATTCTATTATCAGTCAGAAATTAAATTAAAAAATTACACTTGCAAATCCTTTTTTATTGTGCTTGTGACGGATTAATCAATTTTAGTTTAGTATTTTGCCACTAGAGTGCAACAATCCGATTTAAATTAATATTTTAACACTAGAGTGCTGTTTTTGAATAATTAGCTCCGCCCAATTAATCATCTTATTAACATGATCCAATCAAAATTAGCTATCTTAGTAACCCCTAGTAAAAGTAGTTTCTCCTTATTTTGCCCTATAAATAAGGAGAAAAATCCTCATTTCCTCTTGTTCTGTTACGGCATAATATAAAACGTATACTAGTAAGTTTTCAATAGAAAATCTTGCTAATCTCTGTTATGCTGAAATTGCTGTTATGCATTCTGTTAGGCTAGAAAATCTCTTGTCTAGAGCATTGCTCTTTGTGCTATTACACTAATATCTTATTTCAGATATGATGTGGCCCTCAAATGTATGACTTATTTGGCATGTATGTTCCTTACTCATGTTCTCTCGTTTGCTTTCTATTACGTGCGTAATAATGTATATATTTTTGTGGCGATTACTGGTATAAAACCCAATATATCCCTGGATGATGATATGAGCGCAACCTCTCTGTTAGGAATCATCCCTATTTATTCTATATTCATTTAATGTAAAAAGTCATTTTGTGATGTCTGCAAATGACATCAGACGGCAGCACCACCGGAAGATTACACAACCATTGTCCTCCCCTTAAATTAATATGTATCAAGTGGTTAGGTCCAGTGATCCTGAGCCAATCAGGCTTTAGGAGTCACATGGCCCTGCCACTACTATATAAGATCGTGTTTTGTCCAAGATTTCTCAGTAGGATCTCACTTGACATTTTGTAAATATTATGTCAGGGATCTCCGCTCATTCTTTCTAGGAAGGAACTGCCTTCCTTTGGAAAGATATTTTTTTATATTTGTGTTTAGGACTAAGCCTAGGTATGGCCTAAGTCCTTCTCTTTGTGTGTTATTATAAAACATTCTATTTTAATTTATGTTTTATTTAACAAGTCTTTTAGTCTTTGTATAATTTCATATTTATTTTGTATTTCATCTTTTATGTAAAAAAGACTCACTGGAATAAACTCGGTTTAACATTTGATTTAAGAACTAATGTGTTTCGATTTATGTAAGAAGACCTGGACTCAGTCTCTTAAATGAGCATTCAGGTTTGTGCTCTGCCAGTTCGTTAGCAGGCCATCTGGTAACAACAATTTGTGTAATTGTTCAGTCAGTATTTAGTTATTTTAAATTATTGTATCATTAATTATTTTAGTTTTACAGTTTTAATGCTCATTTTTAGTTTAATCTAACTTCTCTTCAGAGAAATTAGATTAGTTTATATTATTTCATAGCTTTTTAACAGCAGAATAAATAGCTTGTAGTATTTATAGAAATTTCCTAGTTTAGTATATTTTGGGATCCATTTTTCGCAACCCAAATTTTTCCTTTTTTATCCCCAATTAGAAACCACTTTTCCATCTCCAAAACCACTGCCCTTGTCCCCAAAAATTACATTTTTATCCCCAACCTAACTCAATCTAACCCAACCTAGCCCAACTTAACCTAACCTAACCTGACCTAACACAACCTCACTGGAGCCGGAGATGTTTAGTACACTGTAGATAGAAAAATGAAAAATGGAGATGACTTCACTGAACTTGGAAATGAAAAAGTGAAAAATGGGGTGTAAACAGTTGGGGATAAACTGGGGGAAATTGGGAACAAAAAGGAAAAAATTGGGGGCAAAAAAATTATTCCGGTATATTTTATTTGGCCATTTTGGTTTTTTCTCACAATTCACAGTGAGTTTCTGATAACTGTCACATGTTTATTAATCCAAATAAATTTATATAAATTAACATAAATGTAAATTTTTACTATTTGTTGAATTTAATGTTGAATTTTATATGAGATACCATTTTAGAACTACTTTAATCACCTGACACGCAGGCACCCACATATCCTCTACAGACAGATTCACTCAATGAATTTGCATAAAAAATCCAAATAATGCAACTTTGTATTGTTTATAATTACGTTTGTGGGTCTCATTATAAAAATAATTTTAATACTGTTTAAATACTTAAATAAAATAAAACCATGAAATTACAACAGAAAAAAATTGACTATTTCAGTTTGATATTTTAATTACAAAAATTCAAGAAATGATCAAGAGCAACAACCCTTAAAATCTATGTGTGCAATATTCTTTTGTGTTACACACAAAAGAAATAAGGGGCCGTCCATAAATGACGTCACGCTCTAAGGGGGGGGGAGGGGAGCCAGGATTTTGTGACAATATGTGACAAGGGGGAGGG
>JAQFZN010000849.1:0-21861 GCA_034687075.1 Geophilus carpophagus | reverse complement strand
TTTTTTCACTTGCAATACCCACGCATTACAATTCACATGTGTCAATTGTATGTGAACAGGTATTGCTTGAATTTTTAAATGCGAAACTTACGCATGTATGTGAACATGGCTTTAGAATATTCAATATCTTAGGCTTCCCATTGTTGTTATCATGCATTTTTTTGTAATTGTGATCAGGGCTGTGTGGTAGATTTTCTCAGCATGATGCAAGTCTTTGAAATGCTGGCTATATCTGTCCAGATTGTTTGTGCCCTCTGAAGCTGGTTTCCCATGTTAGTAGTAATTAAAGCAAATTTTGTTAGTTTCTTACCTAATTTCTTGTTTTACCTGTCACACTGGCATTTATCCTGTCGAAACGAGTGTTCCAAGAGATCAGTGGTTAGTAGGTTTTGTTGTTATTTGCGCCTTTTCCTTCAATGCCTGCCTCACTGAAATCCAGTCAAAATAGAGTTTCAATAAAGTCTGCATGGTTTCTAATTATACGAGGTGATTGGGACTTTCAGGGCTTTCAAATGATAGTTCAAAACCCTTGAATCATGGTGGCATGCTAGAGATATGAACGGGACACGAAATTAATCATGACAGGCTCAAAATCCCAAGGACAGGTTGCCAAATATGACCGCCTCTCGCTTCTCCACAAGGTTTAGCTGTCATAGAAAGGCGAGGAGATGGAGCATAATAAAGGTTAGACACAAGACATAACTAAGTTCGATCAATCTTTATTGAACTGCAACTTCAGCTTATGACCCATGCTAATCACCAGAATGCTGCTGATAAGACAGTGTTGCTCTGAAATCCCAACTGGCTATTGAGCCGGTTGGTCTAACTTAGGCCTAGCCCTGCATTAGATGCGAGGGTCGGACTAGCTCAAGTGCCTTTGGGAACAGGACCTGTCAGGACAACCGCTTTTCCTGTAGCTTGGCATCTGATTCCCAGGCAGGGGTATCGGATGGTCACACCAAGCGATCCTTGCAGATTGATATCCAAAGTAAGACTCTACTCTCAATAACTGACATGCAGGTTGTCTAGTTGCTTGTATGTCCAATGGTGGCCTATTAGAGGAAACCTCTGATTGGTTGCGACTGCCTACCCTTGGACCTGAAAGGCAGTCACATACTTAAGTTGAGTCTAGATTTGCTAGAGATCCTAGTAAATCTTGAATATTATTTGATTGTGTATTTTATATTATTTACGCTCATTATTGTTGTTTTAATATTGTATTATTCTTTAACTTAATTCAGTAAAACTGTTTATACGTATGTTAATTTAATTACAACCTCATTTATTCTTATTTGATACAGCAATATAGTTTAAATATAAACTATATTTAAAAGTAAAAACCTAAAATCCTAAGTCATTGCACGGAGAGCTCTTACACATTTAGGCGTATTAATCGAGAAAATATGATATATTAAATATACGATAACAAAATATTGTTTGAGTTACAGGAATAAGTATTTGTGGTGGTAAAGTCTGGAAAGATCAAAGGCGCTTTGTGTTAAAGACTTTGCGTGATATTGGAGTTGGAAAGCAAATTATTGAACCAGAAATAAAAGTAATTTTTTAAATTTTATTTTATTAAAGAAAAAAGAGAAATAAATTTTGTTTGAAACAGGAAGAAATCAAGTGCTTGTTGAAAGTGCTCAAAGCAACAGCCGGAAAACCAATTTGCTTGCATGATTATTTAGGGACGAGCATTGCCAATAATATTTGCACTCTGCAATTTGGAAAACGATTTGATTACAATGATCCGATTTTTAAAGAGATGAAACATTGTTTGGATGATCTAACATTCAGCCTCGAAGTCATTCATCTTCCTATGTATTTTCCTTGGATGAACAAAATACCATTACTGAGATATATTTTCAGACAAGACCACAAAAAGTGCATAATTTATATATATTTATACATAAACAAATTATACTTAAATAATAATAATTGGTTGCATATAGAAAGCTAAAGAAAGAACTATACTCATTTACTGAGCAAATTATGAAACAACATGAAGCTGATTTTACAACAAATGAACATAGAGATCTTATTTTTGCTTGGATGGATGAAAGAAATAATAGATTGGAGAAGAATAATTCTGAAGGATCTTTCACGAGTTAGTGTTGAAATGCTATAAGTAAGATTATGTACAGATTAAGCTTGCAAGATTTTAAGCTGTTAAAGATCTCCTATGCTCCAATCAAAACATAAAACTAATAAGTTTTTGGTGTTTTAAGCTTTTTTTAATTTTACAAAACTGTACAGTAATGTGTTATTCTTGTATTCACTCGAGTCTTTTCTTTTCACAGGGGATTCTTTAAAGTTTAATTTGCTAAGTTTGTTTATGGCTGGTACTGAAACAGCGAACAGTACATTGCTCACTGGAATTGCCTATATGGCTAAGAACCCAGAAATCCAAACCAAATGCAGAGAAGAAATAAATAGTTCTATTGATAGAGATCGATTGCCATCTATCGAGGACAAGTGCAATTTACCATACACTGAAGCAACTTTGTACGAAGTACAAAGATTAGCTGGTGTGAATCCATTAAATCTTGTACATAGGTATTTTTTAATTTTATTATACATAAATTAAAGGAATTGGGATCATAATAAATCTTATTTTCTATCAGTACCACAGAAGATGCAATATTAAATCGGTATTTTATTCCGAAAGATACAATAGTAATGGCCAATTTATATGGAATTCACACAAATCCAAAAGAATGGCCCGATCCGTTCCAATTCAAGCCTGAAAGGTTTCTTAGTGAGGAAAATGTTAATGAGGTTGTAAATAAGGATAAAATATTACCTTTTTCCATAGGTATTTAGTATAGTTTACCAATTGTGATAAATTTTGTGATTTATTAATTATTCTTAGGTAAAAGAATGTGCCTTGGAGCAAATTTAGCAAAATTGGAAGTATTTTTATACTTTACTGCATTGCTTCAAAATTTTATATTTGTTGAATCACCTGACAAACCAATTAAACTTGAATATCATGGAGGAGTGGTACGAGTACTAAAACAATTTTACGTGTGTATAAAACCTATTTAAATTCAAACAATAAAGTTCATTTTTAAAATCCTGTTATATATATCTCTGATGTATGCAATTATTTTTAAAAATAATAATAGTAATACTATTTTAAAATAACAAGTTAATCTTTAAATCTTAGACGACATTTTACTGATGACGGGAAATGAATCCTAAAGCAAAGTCCACTGATAGTTAAACTTCAAGATAATTATTATAATAAGTTATTGATTTCTATACTAAAAAATTAAAATTCCATTTTGTCAGTTAAACATAGATAACTCGCACAAATTTACGTTGAATGAAAGATTCAGCTTTTAAAACATTGATTTAATGTAAAATCTTTCAGCTGCTAAACAAAATATGGAACAAAATCTGAAGAATTTTACTAGAAAAATCCACATTTATCTTATCTTTAAAGAATCAGAAATCTAATACCATTAGAAGGTTAAATCAATGTCCACGAACCTTCAATTAAGACAAACCCAACGTTTTTAAGGTTTCACCACTGTCTTACTTACTAAGCTATGGAGAGTATTATACAACAGATTCCTATTTCAATTGGACTTCCTGAAATTTTTGTATTGCTATGCATTGTAAACTTATTACTTGCATATATATTCTCACCAAAAAATTTACCACCTGGACCAATTGGGATACCAATTTTAGGGTATTTACCTTGGGTTTATGGTAAACCTATACATTTAGCTTTAAAAAATTTACATAAAAAGTTTGGAGATCTTATTAGGTATTTATATTTTAAAATTTAATTTTACAATTTTATTCACGAAATAATTGTACAAAATTGTATAAAAATTAGAGACTAATTATTACTGTTATACGAAAGTTTTTATATAGGAAGTAGGTTAGTTGTTGTGTTAGGAACTGCTGAATTGGTTCATGAAGCACTTGTTGTACAAGGAGATAAATTCGTTGGAAAACCTCAACATTCACCGATGGTAATAGAAGGAGATGAAAAGGGTAAATTAAAAAATTAGTATAAAAAATGTTTTATTTTAATTTAATTTTAATTTATTTTTTTTTAACTTTAGGAATTTCTGTCTGTGATGGAATTATTTGGGATTTACAACGTTGCTTTGTGACTAAAACATTAAGCGATTTAGGATTTGGAAAAGAAATTTTCGAATCAGAGATAAAAGTAAATGTTTATTTACAACGTTTTAAATTTATGTTAAAAATTTAAACTTAACTTTAATAGGAAGAAATTAAATATTTTCTTGATGAGCTGAGAAAAACTGAAGGAAAGTCAACATGTTTGCATGATTATGTAGGAACAAGTATTGCGAACAACATTTGCATATTGGAATTTGGAATGAGATTCGATCATAATGACTTAGAATTTAAAAAAATGAAACACCAATTAGATGAATTAGCTTTGAGTCTCGAAGTTCTTCATATCCCTGTATACTTTACATGGATAAACAAATTACCTTTGGTAAAAAGATTTCTCAGAAATGAAAGAAAAATGTATGATTTCTATAATACTTTTTGAATGTTTAAAAATATAACTTTGGTTTATCTTTAACAGTAAACTAAAAAGAGAATTGTTCACCTTCATCGAACAAATTGTAAAGCAACATGAAAATGACTTTGATACTAACGAACACCGAGATTTAATTTATGCGTGGTTAGATGAAAGAAATAGAAGAATAGAAAAAAGCAATTCAGAATGGCCTTTTACAAGTTAGTAACAACACGTGTACAATTTTTACACACTAAATTCATCTTTTGTAGGGGAATCTTTAAAATTTAACTTGCTAAGTTTGTTTATGGCTGGTACTGAAACAACTAGCAGTACCTTACTCACTGGAATAGCGTACATGGCTAAAAACCCAGATATTCAAAATAGATGTAGAAAGGAAATATGCGATGCAATAGATCGTGATCGTTTGCCGTCTATGGAAGATAAGCATCTTTTACCATTTACTGAAGCTACCATACTGGAAATGCATAGATTAGCCTCAATAAATCCACTGGGATTAGTTCGCAGGTATTTTTCTTTTTCATTTTAAGAGCACGTTTGTACAAAATAAAACTTTTTTAATATCATCTCACAGTGCAACAGAAGATACTACAGTAAACGGATATTTTATTCCTAAGGAAACCATAATTATGCCCTATTTGTTTGGGATTCACACAAATTCAGACGAATGGCCTGATGAATTCAGGTTTAAACCCGAAAGATTTCTTAATGATAAAAATCAAGTCATAAATAAGAATAAAATAATGCCTTTTTCTGCAGGTATTGAATTATTTAATGCAGTTAATTTTTTAAATTTTTATTAACTTATTGTTTATTGTTTATTTAAATATATTTTAGGAAAACGAATGTGTCTTGGATCAAGTCTAGCTAAACTGGAAGTATTTCTGTACTTCACTGCAATGCTACAAAATTTCAGTATTTTTGAATCATCAGAAAAACCACTTGAACTTAAATTCGACGGTAGTGTTGTGAGATTGCCGAGAAGATTTGAAGTCTGTGTGAAACCAATTTAATTTAGAATATTATCTTTTTATTATATAATTAAAAATCTTATACATTATTTAAAAATAAACATAAATTCTGGCCTCTAATCTCGATCTTTCGTATAAGTTACTGACTTTTAAAGTTTGCATGGTATCATTTACATCTTAAACTCTGACCACTCCTTGTTAAAACAAATATGTCATAAAGTAGATATAAAATTCAATAATGTGTTTAAAAATTTAATAATTCACTCTCTAGATTTTCAAGATCGAGAAAATTAAATGATAAACTTAAGTGAGCAATATTTACCAAAGTGTACATACGCAATTACTTTTTTTTATGTCTCTTTAAGAAGTGCACCAAGCACCCAAAACATTTATAGAATTTAATATTTGGCTTTCTAATACACGCAGCCATAGCTGCACACTCCGCCAAAAAATATTTTGAGAGGTCGGTGTCAATCAACATCGTTCTCGTATACTCCATAATAGTCCTATTTGCTCTCTCGGCCACTCCATTGCTTTCAGGAGAGTATGGCATTGTATATTCATGTTTAATCCCTTCTTGCAACAAATAATTATTTAGTGTTTCTGCTACAAACTTCGCCCCCATTATCTGTATGTATTTTCTTAACTTTTTCCCATCTTTTTCCTTTATAAATCTTACCAATGTCTTAGCCATTTCAGATTTAGAATTCAAAAATTTTAAGACAAATTTCCTGGAATAATCATTGATTATTGTAACCACTTACTTTGATCCTCCAAATGAGTCCGGTGCAATGAACCACATGAAATCAATGTGCAACAGTTCTAAAATCTGTTGACTTTGCATGTATTTAACCCTCGTATGAGACCATTTTGTCATCTTTCCTTGTGTGCAACTCTCGCACTGTGTAACCCTTTCTTTACTTAGATCCAATCCCCTAGTTAGGGACAATTTTTCCATTCGTTCCAGAGTTCAGAATGTTGGTACCAACTTGCATCTACGTATATGCTTTCACCTCTGAGTGCTCGTTCTTTAATAAAGTTAGCCTTCACAATAAAATTATTTTCGTTATTTGTACCCTTTAACACAATTTTATTTTTTTTATCAAACACTAATACAGTATTCCCCTCAAAAACAACTTTAAAACCATATTTGACAATTTTAGGAACCAATAACAAATTATTTTCCAGATTTGGAATGTATAATACGTTTTGTAACCTTATATATGGTAAACCCAAATTTTGAGTTAATAAAATATTTCCCTTACTTTGGGCCATCATGTGTTTGTCGGTTTCTGCCAAATTAATGTCAATCTGTCTTTCTTCATATAAGTTAAAAAAGTCAAGTTTGTTTATCATGTGGCTCCTCGCACCTGAAGCCAGTATAAACGAAATCCATTTTCCTTTGTTTACGTTAATTCCTTACGTTTAATTATCCGGTTTGTCGTTCGTATTGAAGGCACTGTCACTAAGAACTATCTTGCACTCGCAGTGATTTCTTATTCGATCTCTGGGTGTTGTTTCACGTTGATTCTCGTTCGAAAACTACCACTTTCGGTATTGTGGATCCATCATTTTTGCGTTGATATGTTGTCAGTTGCTTTGTTTCGCTTAAGTGTGGTCTAAGTCGTTCATGTTTGGCGATTTTCAATATCTCGAATAATAATTAAAAAAAAATAATTATTGAAATATTATTCTATTTGGATGTCCTTGAAAAAATTCATTCGTCAACTCGTTTATATACATTTTTTAATGCATTAAAAAAGATTAAAGAACAAAATAAAAAAATTTGTTGTGTGATTTCTTTTGATAAAATTTAATCTCGAAAGATAAAACTTAAAAGCTTTCGAAAATGGCTTTACTCAATGTCATTTATACGTCGCAATTTGCAACGGCAATTTTTATTTTAATTGTTATTTACGTTTTGATTACCTATTTAAACTCACCTAAAAATCTACCACCAGGACCATGGAGTTTACCATTAATTGGTTATGTACCATTTCTAGGCAAAAAACCTCATGAAACTATTAACAAACTGAAGGCAAAATATGGTGATGTAATCAGGTAAGATTTGGACTATTTCTTTTCTAAATAGAATTTTACTTTACGTTACTTTAATTTTTACCGGTTAAAATTAGGACGAGAATCATTCTTTTTTTTGATTTCCTACAAAGTTATTAAAGAAGCACTTATCAAACAAGCTGATATATTTTCTTCAAGAGCTATTCATCATTTTCCCCCTCATATAAGAGAAACAACAGGTTGGTTTAATTTAAATCATATATAATTTTTTATTGTGTAAACATGAAATAAGTCTGTTATTCACAGGTATTGTGGGTAGTAATGGCGAAAAGTTTACAGAAATTCGACGATTTTCATTATCTAAATTAAGAGATTTTGGATTTGGAAAGTCTTCGCTAGAAGAACCAATGAAGGCAAGCATTTAAAAATATGTTATCATTTTCAGAAATTTTACTAAGATTTTTTTTCTTTTTGTCATAAGGATGAAATTGCACATTTTTTGAAGGAAATTGAATTGCATAAAGGCAAACCGATACCAAATATGAATATTTTTCTTCACAAAAGCATATTTAATGTCATATGCGTTATTACGACTGGACAAAGATATGATTATAAGGATAAAATTTTTATCACGCTTCTAGAAACATTGCACAAACATTTGAAAACACTTGGAATAGACAGGATAATCGATTACATACCTTTCGCACTCCAATTTCCAATAGTTATTAAAGCACTAGGACTTCAGTCAGGACTGTAAGTCAAACCTGTTTTTTCGGGTCTACATTTACCATTTTGTTATTATTTTTACAGAGAAACATATTTCCAATTAAAGACTTCCATTTCAAAAATTATCGACGAATTTGAGACTACACATAAATCTGAAGTTGAAAACAATTTTATTGATACTTGGTTAACTGAATCAAAAAAGAACGATGCAAAAAATAAATACTTAACAAGTATTTCATAATTAATTGAATACTAGAATAGTAAAATGCAAAAATAAAATAAAAGTAATGCACTAATATTATATCCTTTTAAACTTTAACAGAAACATATCTTCCATCTGTTATAATCGATCTTTTCCTAGCTGGAAGTGATACAACTACAAACACTTTAGGTTGGAGTTTGCTGTATATGATAAAATATCCTGAAATTCAAACTAAAGTACAAAAGGAGATTGACGATGTTATTGGAAGAGAAAGAACACCTGCAATGTCTGATCAGAAATTAATGCCTTATACTGAAGCTACTCTTATGGAAGTAAATAGGATAGTAACTATTGCACCACTCGCTTTGGAACATATGTATAAATATCTTTAAAATATTTTTCAAATATTTCCATTTTGATAAAAATTTGTTTCTGCATTTCAGGGCAAATAAAGATACTACTCTACAAGGATATTTCGTCCCTAAAAACACACCAATAATTTTAAATCTTTGGTCTGTTCATCATGATCCAGATATTTTCCCACAACCAGATGAATTCAAACCAGAACGTTTCTTAACAGATAATGGAGAGATTAAGAAAATTGAAGAATATATTCCATTTTCGTTAGGTGCAGAATAAAGCATTTGCCTCATGACCAGTTTATTAATTTTCATAATTTTCATGGTAGGTAAAAGGCAATGTATGGGCGAATCTTTAGCCAGAATGGAGTTGTTTCTCTATTTTACATCAATGTTGCAGCAATTTACTTTTAAGAAAATGGAAGGATCAGAAGTGGATTTTGACTATCACTACGCATTAGTTTCTTCACCCAAACCACAACCGATGTATGCAGTTTCACGATAAATTGAATAAATTCCAACTAAATGAAACTTGTATATGCAAGTATTATTTTTAAAAATATTAAGCAATTAAAAATGTATATTCATCACAAAAAAAACTTTCCAGTGATTTACTTTTCTTAATAAAAACCCATCTTCTGCATACAGAAATGTGCGCCGAGCCATCTCTGCCGGCTGACGTCTAGCTTAATTTTTTGTCACTAGACGGCGGCTGGCTCGGCTGGCCTTAGCCCAGTTCATATCGGCTGGCGGCTAAGCCATAAAAATGACTAAAAAAATTTTTTTTTTTACATATGATATTAGTTATTTCTTTTTTATTTAAATTAAAATGAATTCATTTTTAAAATGACACAAAAAATTAATTTTAAAATAACAAAAAACAATTTATTTCTAAAATGATAATAAAAAATAATTTTTAATATGACTTATTTTTTAACAATTAGTATTGCTTTTAGCCGCCTGCAGCCGCAAAAAAAATCGGCGGCGGCGGCTAGGCATTAAAATACCATCGGCGGCGGCGGCTACTGTTTAATGGGCGGCGGCGGATAACACGCCGGCTGAGCCGAGTCGGCGCACATCTCTATCTGCATATAAATGTCTAAATATACATTTTTTCATTAGAAATTTTAAATATATCTAATCATAATTTTAAAAAATTATACTTAAAATTTTATTGCCTTTTATTTTCTTACACTACTATAACAATCACAAAGCACAATAAAAACCTTAAGGTTCAATTAATAGCGATTATCCTGATTAGCATCTGGATGTGTACTTCCTTTAAAATCTTCGTCCTTGAACTCATTTATATATTTTTTAATAACCTAGAATAAAAAATGGAATACAGAAATATCTAGCCAGAATAGCGTTATTTCTGTATTTCATATCAATGTTGTAACACTTTACTTTTAAGAAAATCGAAGGATCTGAAGTTTATTTTGATTATCACTTTTCATTAGTTACAGCATCGAAACCACAACCAATGTGTACAGTTGCACGATAAATTTTGTGATTGGGTTAACCTTACCTGGCCTGACTTGGGGGATTAAACCAGATGAGGTTGCGCCAATGCATGTAGAGAAAGGAGGAATCTGACAAGATTTAGATGGTTTATGGACTTTATTCAGTGTGTCTAGGGGATTTAGCTCTTGGTGCATCAGGGATGCCACCAAGCATCCCACCGCAGTGTCATTGACTCCCTGTGTCTATCCATGACTATTAATAAGGTAATGGCCATGATAGCCCAAAAAGCAGAGAGTCGTGGGTAATACCTTAACCCAGTGATTCTCAACCTTTTTTTTAATCACGGCACATTTTTAACAATTTAAAGACTTGGTGGCACAGTAGCAATAAAAAAATCACCTTTTTGATTCAGATTTCTGTATATACACACCTATCCCCCAATTTACACGGTACTTGTTTTACACGATTTCGGTTTTACACGGTTTTTTAAATTTAACAGATTTCAAAAAACTGATAAAAATGCATATTTGGCTGCATTTTACAGGCTTTTTCACTTTTAGTCATTTTTGAATCTCATTCCTTTGGTAGCACTGGATCTGAGATCTTCCCTAATTCATCAACCATTGAACCAAAATCATATCAAGAACTATCAAGTGATGAAAGTGACATCATACCAATCAGGAAGAAAAGACTGATAGTTCATGAAAGTAATGACAGTAATTAAACTTATTATTAATATTATGGTTTTCAAGATGTCTTACTTTTGTTTTACATAATTAAGTGACTGAATTATGCACATTTTAATGCTTTTTTCGTTTTACACGATTTTACATAGCAAAATCAAAAATTTTGATTTACACGGTTTTGCGTGGAACCTATTTTCTGTGTAAATCGAGGGATAGGTGTACTTACATATGTATAAATAAGTATTTTACTTATGTATGGGCATTCGCAGTGGCAGCACACTTTAAGAATCTCGCATCACACTAAAGTGCCACGGCACAGTGGTTGAGTGTCGCTGCCTTGACCCATGATGGTCTCTGTAGGCTGCTGCAGTGCAGCCTCTCTCTACGAGGTCTGAGTCTCTTTCTCTTGGTCTGGTCTAGTCTCTTCAGACCTTCTCTTCTCAACTCTCTTACAACAACTGACTCTTGACTCATGACAGCTTCCCTCATGCCACATCCTCTCTCCGTCTCTAGATGAGGAGGTGGAGCCAGAAGGGCTGTCCTTTGACCATGACGGGAAAACAACCCAGTGGGTGGTCCATCCATCACAATTTAAATTAATTCCATGGAATGAATAAAATCACATTTTATAATCAAGTATAGCATCATTAAAAACAATTAAACCAATTAAAAAAATGAAATCATTACAAAAAAAAATTCCACTTATTTACTTTACTTTCAATACTAGAATGATCATAAAGCACAATAAATAAACCTTTTCTTTTACAGTGTTCAATTATTAACGTTTATCCTATTTACTATCTGGATGTGTAAATCCTTGAAAACTTCATCCTTGAACTAATTTATGTTTTATTCATCTCTAGCACAAACAAAAAATAAAAAAAAACCATATGCAAAAAATGTTTTATATAATCTGATAAGTACTTCCTTTGAAAATTTGAAACGCAATTGCCGTTAATTTGATCAAGAGAAACAGTTTCAAATGGCTCTGCTCGATGTGATTTGTACGTCGCAATTTGCGATTTCAATTGTTCTTTTAATTGTTATTTACCTTTTGCTCACCTATTTAAACTCACCTAAAAATCTACCACCAGGACCATGGGGTTTACCATTCATTGGCTATGCATTATTTCTAGGCAAAAAGCCTCAAGAAACTATTAACAAGCTGAAGGCAGAATACGGTGATATAATCAGGTAAGATTTTGATAATTTATTTTTTTAAATTAAATTTCACTTTTCCCCTAATTTAATATTTAGATTAAAATTGGGACGAGAAACATATTTTTTCTTGACTTCCTACAAAGTTATGAAAGAAGCAATTATCAAGCAAGCTGATGTATTTTCTACAAGACCTATCCATCATTATCCCCCTCAAATACGAGAAACACCAGGTTGGTTTAATTAAATTCATATTCAAATTTTTTATTCTGTAAACATTAATTATGGCTGTTTTTAGGTATTATAGGTGGTAATGGCGAACTGTACACGGAACTTCGACGATTTTCATTATCTAAATTAAAAGATTTTGGATTTGGCAAGTCTTCGTTAGAAGAACCAATGAAGGCAAGAATTAAAAAAAGTTATCATTTTCAGAAATACAAAACAAATACTAACATTTTTTCTTTTTGTCATAAGGATGAAATTGCACATTTTTTGAAGGAAATTGAATTGTATAAAGGCAAACCGATACCAAATATAAACATTTTTCTTAACAAAAGTATATTTAACGTCATATGCGTTATTATGGCTGGACAAAGATATGATTATAATGATGAAGTATTTATCACGCTTCTGGAGAGTTTACAGAATCATATGAAAAGTATTGGAATAGACAGGTTGATTAATTATGTACCTTACTCACTCCAATTTCCAGCTGTTATTAAAGCACTAGGAATTCAGTCAGCAATGTAATATAAATAAGCAGTTTTAAGCTAACATTTAAGAATTAATATTTCGCTATTATTTTTATAGAGAAACGTATTTAGAGTTACAGACTTACATTTCGAAAATTGTCGACGAATTCGAGGCTACACATAAATCTGAAGCGGAAAACAATTTTATTGATGCTTGGTTAGCTGAATCAAAACAAAATGCAGCAAAAAATAAATACTTAACAAGTATTTCATAATTAATAAAAATCTAATATGCATAAATACTGTACAATACTTTATATTACACAGTATTGTATTTGTGTACAGTACTTACACAATGTGTAATATCCTTAAAATTTTACAGAAACTCATCTTCCATCTGTTTTATGCGATCTTTTTCTTGCTGGAAGTGATACAACTACAAACGCTTTGGGTTGGAGTTTGCTGTATATGATAAAATATCCTGAAATCCAAACTAAAGTGCAGAAAGAAATTGACGATGTTATTGGAAGAGAAAGAACACCTGCAATGTCTGATCAGAAATTAATGCCTTATACTGAAGCTACTCTTATGGAAGTAAATAGGATAGTAACTATTGCACCACTCGCTTTGGAACATATGTATAAATATCTTTAAAATTTTTTTCAAATAATTCCATTTTGATAAATATTTATTTCTGCATTTCAGGGCATGTAAAAGTACTACTCTACAAGGATTTTTTGTTCCTAAAAACACCATAATAATATTAAATCTTTGGTCAGTTCTTCATGATCCGGATATTTTCCCACAACCAGATGAATTCAAACCTGAACGTTTCTTAACAGATAATGGAGAACTTAAAAAAAATGAAGGATATATTCCATTTTCGCTAGGTACGAAATAAAACATTTGATTTATTATCATTTTACTAATTTTCAGATATTTTAAAAGGTAAAAGACAATGCATGGGCGAATCTTTAGCCAGAATGGAGTTATTTCTCTATTTTACATCAATGTTGCAGCACTTTACTTTTAAGAAAATCGAAGGATCTGAAATGGATTTTGATTATAACTTTTCATTAGCTACAACACCTAAACCACAACCAATGTACGCAATTGCACGATAAATTAATCGAATTAATTCCAACTAAAATAAATTTAAATAAAAAAAAATCATACTTTTACACTAAAATAAAAATTAAATACTCCCAAAAATACGTCATATTAAATCTTAAAACTTAATAACGTAAAACCTAACCCATGCCATGGTATATTGATAATGGCCGACTAGTAGAAAATGATTGTCGATAAATGGCAACGAGAAATTAGGGTATTTCTATAGCAGTTATGTACCAATAAATAAATATTCCATTTGCGGTAATATTTATTGCAATTCATGTATTTTTAATACATAAAATAATAATTTCATTTCATATCAACACTTTTATAGTTTATAAGGTCGTTACTTTATACAATTCCATCCTTACTTGTCTAAAAAAGGTCTCGACTGTCACGATCATGGCAGCGGTGGAGGCGGTGGTGGTGCTGAACTTAAGAAAAAATTAAAATTTGGTGAAGGTAATCTCATCTGTCCAAAACCTTCACCGTGCGGTCGAATAGTGGAATATGGACCAGGGTTTGGAAATTGTGGAATTGGCAAACCAGCATTTGAAAATGATGGAAATGCTGATGGATGCTGAAAATGAGGTCTGAAGACTGGATGCCGTAAAATTGGATAAGAATTTGAGCCTCGTGGAGCTTAAAATAAAAATTAACAAAACCATTAAACTTTAGCTTAATCTAATTTACCCATACAATTTCACTTACTGTATGGTTGCTGCCACTTCTTCCTCTTATGCATAATTTTTTGGCTTCCATTAGATGTTCTTTTCGAATTAGATTTTCGTTTTGCCATTCTTTCACTTTCATCGTCAGAATAATCCAAAAATTGATCTGGTGGTTCATTATTATACTCCCATGATGCATCAGAACCTTTAGATCTAAGATATTAAAAATTTAAAACCAGAATTAATTTAATGATAATGAAACTTTTTTAACGATTTTACTGTTTTTTAATCTCCTCAGCAAAAATAGTTGAGTAAAGATCAATTTTCTCAGGCGCATAATAAACTTTATCACCAATTTTAATATTTTTTTCTTCTATTTCCTGAACGTTATTAAAACGAATGCTGTAATATGGGTTCTGAGTATTGCCAAAAACATCAAAAATCTTTAAAAAAAATTACTAAATGAATATAAAATTGTCACGAAAAAAATTATCTGTGATTTACTTGTCCCAGTGACGACCCATCTTCTACAAATAAGTGACTATCTATGTCCAGTGTTGATGTTCCGTGTAATGTATGAACTACCACTGTAAACAAAAAAAATTAACATACGGATTAGCAATTATACCCAAATCTTAAAATTTAAGCGTTTATTCTCACCTAATGTATCTACAATTCCACTCACGAGACCAATAAGTTCTAATTTACATCCTTCTGCGGATATTTGTAAATGTTCAATTTGCGGTAAATCTTCCAAACCAAATTCACCTCTTGTTTTAATTGGTTTAAAGGAAGGTTTAGTTGATTGGCCATTTCCTGTTTCAACTTGATCATCACTGCTAATAAAAAAAAGTAAAAAAAATAAATTTCAAATAAATATTGATCATTTCACAAATAAATAAATACCTATCTTCAGAATCAAATTGTTCAGAAGATACTGTTGATTCAGATTCGCTAGTAGTTGACTCCGAATCGGATTCCGAATCTTCTGTGCCGGATTCTGAACTGTCTTCATAAGGTACCAAACTCCCTTTCTTAATCATCACGACATTATTTGATTTAGTTGTATTTGAATTATTCATTTCCATGGGAATTACGGAGTCAATAACTTGTTGGTTAGTTGACTCCTTGGTATACTTGTCATTTAAATTATTTTCAATTCGCTCACAAACTGTATAAAATAGTTCAGAAACAATTTCATCGACTACTTCTGTTGCTGAATGATCTTCATTTTCTAAACTCTGTACACTACAAACGGTAGAACTCGTGTCAATTTGTTCACAAACAGAAGTAAATATCTCTGACATAATGTCATCAACAACTGCTTTTGGAGATGGGGAATCTTGATTTCTTGCTGTTTCTGCATCATTTCCATCTACGTTCATAGTTTCTTCTTTATCACAGTGACCGAAGTTATTTATATTTTCCATAATAGAAAAATTTTCAATAAATAACTTGAATTATTTTTATTTAAATATTTCTGTAGCTTAAAATTTCTATAACAAATAAAGAAATTAAAGTTAATTCTATAAAGTAGAATACAAAATCTTATGTCAATGTATATATTAATAATGTAGTTAATATTCACCTTCTAATTTATAGAAAATTTCCAATACGCACGACTACTCTGGGCGCAGCCATTTGTAATTCCTACTTTTGTTTCTAATTTGCCGCTAGATACCACTGCATGTGCAAATCTATTGCAGCAGTGACCTCTCACACCAAAATAATATAACTAGCCGGCAATAATCAATCCATTGCATTCTGGGAAAATAAAGAAATGGCTGCCTGCATTAGACCACGAGGTTAGAAATTTAAAAAAAATTGCTTTTTAATATTTATCAACAGATGAAAGTGAAATTAAATTGAAAAATATAATGTTTTGGATATTTTTATACATATCACTTTAAATGAATTAATTGTATCGTAGAAAATTATATTAATAATTTTATGACCATTTTATACAAAAAATAAAAGTTATTACAAGTTATATATGCATATAAAATACACGCAAGATTTAAAATTGGGTGTTGAATGCTTCAGTTTTAAATAGGGTAACAAAGAGAGAGACAGGCGACACTTGACTCGGAGACAAATTTGTTAATTTGGCGCTGTTTACACCCGAAGACAAGACAAAGTGGAGGATAAATTTTAAGCATAAAAAAACAGAAAATTTTCCAGGAAGAGTGTAAAAAATCGAGCAAACCTGCGCTAGATCCTTGTTTCTGTTTTAAGACTCCACTCATTACATTCTTAATTCCACCCGTCCAAACAACGTCGGCGCATTAAAAATAAACGTTAGTGGAGCAGTTATTGAGCTAGTAGATAGATAAAGATCTAACTCAGTTGAGGGGAAGCAAATTAAAATTTTTTAAAGCTCTTAAACTTCTGAAAATAGAAAAGTGACAATTTAAAAAAAAATTCATCCTCTTTAAAACTTGATTCTTAAAAAGATAAATTAAAATAAAAAGAATAACAAGGATAACATTTCTTTCTTTTATAAAAAAAGTCATTAAATTCATTTAAAAACTTCACATATACATAAAAAATGGAGTAAAATAATAACATTAATTACATTTCCCACAACTGTTAACTTTGAATTAAATTCAAAAGTGTCAGTGACCAGATATTTTTGATACACCATTCATAATACAATTTTTTTTCTTTGCACTTAAATGTTTTAGCAGCATTCTTTCATGTTGGTCTATTAATCTTCATTTCAACAGTTTTGTTATTACTTTTTTTACATTTGTTCAATGTCTTCATATAAGAGACAACAAATTGTTGTGCCAAGCAATTGCTCTAATGCACAGTTATACACAGACAGTTGTTTCTTATTTGTTTTTTTCTTATGTTTTGATATGTCATGGTTTGCATTGTGTTCACGTATAATACTCTTTGCAGGTTATTTGAAATTTTCTTCACGAATTGGACTGGAATGCCATCTTGGGTTGTCGCAATCTTTTTCTTTTCTTTCTTCGGTGTCTTTTTCGATTATGGTTTGTTCGGTTAATGGATTGTGGCACCTTGATCTGCAAATATTTATACAGAATAATAATTTAGTTAAGTAATAAATTTTTGCTCATGAATAATAATAGCTCCATTCAAATGGATATTCGAAAGTTTTTGCACATTTTATGCTAACTCGTTGCAAATTGGAATGCATAAAAAGCTTAAAACAGAAATTTACAATCTTCCGTATACTGCGATGTATACAATGGAATACAAATGTTGCATTGGAGTGAAGAGTGTAAACCTAGCAACTCTCATAAATGAAAGTCAAAAAGAAAAATAAGCGGAAAAGAGTTACAGTCGAACTTCCACAACTCGAACTTCTGTGAATCGAATTTTTCGAAAATTTTTGCGTTAAGATCGAAAATTGTTTCTATATCTCGAATTTCTCTTAATCAAATTTTGGATTTTTGAAGACTGTGAACTTCCTAAACTCGAATTTTTCAGGGAAGTGCATCATTTTCCATTCAAAATGCTTCAGCTGAGAAATATAAATGACAACAGAGACCAAATCACTCTTAAAAGACAAATAAATATTTATTGACTTGGCCAAAGTAAATAGGTCAATTGCAAACTTCCCTTTGGTCATCTTGCATGCAAAAATAAAAATTCTAATTCGTTTAATTCATTGAATTCAACTTCAATATTATCCCACCGATCTATAGAACACTGCCAACCATTTTGTTTAAAACTTTTTTTTTACGTTATTATTGTTTTCTGTAAATTATGCATCACTATCTGTTGATAGAAAGTGGCCAAAGAGTAAAACAAGCAGTGAAAGTAAGCAAAAAAGTAATTGGCTCTCAACTCTGTATGCACTCCAAGTAATAAGTTATGACTAAAACCTGATTTGCACAATACATAGTACTTTTACGAGTAGATAAAAAAATTAGTTGCAATTTGAGAAGAGAGATGATGTTATTTAATGCAACATGAGCTCAATGTTAATTTTGGTTGAAAGAGTCAGACAGCTTACTGCCTGACTCTTGTAGAAATTTATTTGAATTTATTTAAAGTTTTCTCTTCAGATGTTTGCGCTCTTTAATTAAAGCATGTTAATACACGAGTCATGCGTGTTCTATTAATTATAGAAATAACTGTTTTCCTGTCTATGTGATTTCCTTATCAGTTAAGAAATTTGAATAAAACAGGTCAATATTTTATATTTTAGTGTCTTTGTAATTGGAATAATAAAAATATAAATGACTTCTTTAACTCAAGTGAACTCTGGTGGCAAAATTTAATTTAAAGTGAAGGCAGCATTCAGTATTAGCATACACTTTTTTCATTTTTATTTTATTCTTTATAGTTTTTTTATTTTGGTTTAAATTTGAATTAATTAATCTAATTATTTTGTATTAAATTTACATTTTAATAAAGATTATTCTTATTGCATTTAATTTTAATCCTAAATTTAATCCTAAATTTAATTAAAACTATCAATAATAAAAATTTTAAAAACCTTTTATTTAAGCAATTTTATTAATTAAATAATACAATTTAATTTAACAGTTTTACTAGAAAAATTTTACAAATTTTCAATTTGTATACGTTATAAAATAATAATAAATTATATAAAAACATTTTATAAAACTATTTACAAAAAGAGTATTATAAATAATTATTTTAAAAAAGATTTCTATAACCTTAAAAAACATTGAACACATTAGTCATCTAATGGGTGTAACTTTGGAGTTTAAAATAAGGTGAAGCTTTAAATTAAATTGACATTTGACCATAAATTTGTTCGAGAAAAAAGGGAAAACAATCTCAGGTTTTAGTTTCAGCTTGGTATGTTCAACATATGTGTTTATTTTGTTTTCATGTTCAAAAGAATGTGGCTAAGAAAACATAATAGGAAAAGAAGAAGTTATTTTATAAAATTATTAATATCATTATAATTATAAATAAAGTAAAAAAAAAATTCAATTGAACCAATTTTAATGGAAATATGCATATGCAACTATCTTTTTGTTATTAATAACAATAACAGCTGTAAACAATTATATATATAGTTTTTCTAAATTTAGTTGAGTTTTAAATTAATAACAATAGTTCATTATTGAACCGAATATTATTTTACAAATTTAGCTTATGTATAGAAAAATGAGTATTTAAGTCAAGTTATTTCAAAAAACAAAAACAAAATGGCACCCCCCTTAACAGATCTTGTTGATGATTAACTTACATTAACACAACGGCAGCTGGTATGGTTGACAAGTTGAATTTGGAATCTCAAATTCGATTTGAACGCTTGGAACTCCAAATTAACTATCTCTGACGTGACATGCGTGCATTTTTCAAACATGTTGGTACAGTAACCGCAATTTCTACACCTGTGAAGAATTGTTCCATGTGGATCCAAGTCGGTTCGGGTTAGATGATGCATTAACAAGTGAGATTTTAGTTCATCTATTTTATCAGCTGGGAAGAAATGTGGAATAGGTGATCCACACTGAAATTCATCTAAATGATCTAGATGATCTGTATAGTCCAATGTCCTAATACAGGAATCTGAAATGTCAAGTTTTTATTCCAATTTTTTTCAATTATTTGTTTATATAGGTTAATGGATTGTGTATTGTTTGTTTATGATTTATATTATAAAAGATGGTAACCTCATTTTTAAAATGTATGGTGGCTCTGGAAATAAAATTATTATTATTATTATTATATTATTATTATGGAATGTTGTGTTGCATTGTGGATTAAACTGACACACGTGATATTTTTGTTTGAGTCATCATCTATTGCATAACATGTTGTGAAAAAAGTGTCAGTTGTGACTGATAACGCAACGACCCCACACAGACTCTTCAAGAGTCCATGCAACCTCAATTACTATATAAAGGGAACTCCCCTACCCTATAAAAAAGCCTATTCCATAGGGAGTCTTCATTTAGACCAGATACACAAAAGGATATAGATATTCAGGTTATGAATTTAAAAAAAATTCCTAAGTGATGAAAATTTTAAAGAGATACAGAAACGGATAATTTTTTTCTTAATGTTAAACCTGTAATACTTTAATACAAGTAATTACTGATGAAATTTTTGGTTTCTGATAAACAGAAAACTCAATTTTTGTACTTTTCAAATGATGTTGTGACTTAGGAATAATTAATTTATTATTTTTATATATAATTATTTTTATTTTAAAAAAAAATTAGATTTTTGTCATTTTATTTTAAATATTGTATTCTTAAAATGCTATATTGCTATATATCGATAAATATAAAAATATAATTTTTTTAATGAATTATCCTATGAATATCTGCATTCACAACAGATTACATGGTATCAAGTGTTGAACTGTGTATGTCAATGTCATTGTGTAAGTGTGTAACTGGCACTGATTAATCATCATTCATCAGGGTGAGAGGTATTGTGAAATTATCTTGTGTGTTATCAGGATCAGATAGTAGTTTAAACCCCCCACTACCAAACAGCTAATTGCTTTAAAAGAGACCGGTCGGTTTGGTTTGCTGATTACAAACAAAAAAATAAGAAAAAGAAACTGGGCGGGGAGTAGAGACGGGATGGGAGCTTGTAAGTTATCGACCCACTAAAATGATACGATGAAAGCATATGCTTCTACACATTTACTACAGTACAATTTTTAACATAATATTTAAGGGAGGCGTTTATTCGAAAAAATATGGTGCAAATAATGTAGTGATTTATTTTAAATTAGCAATCAGGTTCCACTTGGTATCAATGATGATTATTTTGATTAATTTAAAACCAAATTTTACAACCAATTTGGGGCAAAGAACCAATCACTTATTGTGATTAATTACAATAAAAACTGGATTACTCACTTTCGTGATTATTTGCGATGTTTCAATTAATTGGTTTATAAAAAATTAACATCTTTTTGTTTATTGCAGTGTTTCTTACAATATTTACTAAATATAATCGATGATTTGTAGTCATTGATTACATTTTACATTGATCAATGCTTTATTGAAATTTTGCAATTCAGTATTTCAATTTTAAATATCACATATCACAATTCCCTCAGAACAAGTATGTAACAAGGCAGATTGTATCTCTATTAAGTATAGAAGCAAATGTGTTACATGAGATTGGTTTCGAGGATCTTATCAAAGACTTTGCAATTAAAAAAGTAAGAGAAAACTTTTCAAATATAAATAAAGTGGAAGTATACAAAAACAAACATTATTTTCCATCTTACTGTAAGTTTGTTTAATTTCGATAAATAAAATTTTATTTTATGGTTTATTATTGTTT
>JAQFZN010000848.1:0-21864 GCA_034687075.1 Geophilus carpophagus | reverse complement strand
GTTGCTATTGCAACCCGACCTGAAATCTATCAAACCTGAACCTACGGGTCGGGTTTGAAGCGAAACCCGACCGACCCAACCGGTGACCTGACCCGTAATTTGACGGGTCAACCCGACCCGATCGGAGCACTGATTTGCAATGCCTTAAACAAAGTATTAAATTATAAATTTGCTTAAAAATGCAGGTTTTGTGCAAAAAAACAACAGAAAGAGCAATTCCAACCAACTTCTTAATATTGTCACTAGGTTCTCTGATCACTACTTACTTCTAATAAAAAATTTTACAACCAACTTTACATTTTTGATGCATAATTCCAAATGTCATATCTAAACTTTGCAATATGGTGCACTGGGCATATGCTGCCAAAACAATAACCTCATAAATGGGCATGTCTAAATGCTGAGCATGCTCAGACTGAAAAAGCCAATTTTTGCTTATCTTTAAAACTAATGTGTGCATTTTAACTTGGGCATTAAAGGGTTAATACATCAGTTTGGTAAACAAACAAAAATTACTCTCACTTTAAAGTTGTAAACTCCATTGTTATCATTTATCAGTTTTGTGCTTTTTTGATTTTCTTACATTATTGGTTTATACTGCATTATCCGTATGTATAGTTCCGATTTTATTACAATTGCATTAAATAAGTGATCTTATAATCAAGCGATTAAACAGTAATAATTCATAAAAATGATAGATTACTCATTAATAGCTGAAATTAATTACTTTCCAACAAAAGCAACAAAAATTGTCAATCCATCAAGTGACACTATTTAGCTTTTCATTTATCATTTTCTAGTTTTCATAGATAATTAAAAAAACAATAAAATTGTAAATATTGTTTTCTTTAGTTTTTCTGTAAATATAAGATGGCTTTTGATAAGTCTACAATAGCACATCCCTTTTGTATATCTTCCCTGTTTGCCAAAAGCTAGGGCGTTTCCATAACCTTGGCTAAAATAAAACAGATCAAAGAAGTACTAACATATTCTCCCAAATTAAATATTTATTTTCTAGTTGTACTTCCTGTAGCAAATAAAAAATGAAAATAAAAACTGACTTTCTGAATGAATATTAAACAATTCATTTCAGCAATTCTTATCAATTCCCAATGAAAACCAATGCATGTCCCCGTTTGCAGCAATGATCAATACAGTCAATATAAATCTTTTTTATAATTCTGTATATACCGGCAGCTGACTCAACTGACAAAATCAAATAAGATAAACAACCCCTTCCATGAAAACAAACAATTCCTTCTCTTCTCTGAATAAAAAGCTATCCTCAAACATGACTGCACTTTAATTTTTTCCATTAACTTATAATGGAATTTCATAAAATCAACAAGTGAAAGAGCTAACTAAAGTTGACACGTAAACCTTTAATTACAACTTCCAAATGATTTCAATTTAGATTCACAAATTGCACTTTCCTAAACTTTCTCAACCAGCTCTCACCACTTTTTGTTTACTTTTGTTTGTTTTCATTCAGTTGTGTCCTGGTTCCAAATTGGTTTGTGTGAAGAAACTCTTTCAATCTCACCCTATTTGTTGCTCTTTGTGACAATGAGACAGGTAAGATATCTAACTAACTTATTGCTCTGTTTGCGCACTATCCTGTCTAGTCTGTCTAATACAAATGCCAAGAAAGAAGAACATCAAGTATATATCCTTTTCGGGAATATTGCCAATGAGGACACCTTTGTTCGCATCAAGTGATAAATATGTCTTGAAAATGCAACTTTTAAATCTGAACATGTCAACAGTCATAAACTATTTTTAAGATAACAAAAATTAAAAATAAGATATAAGAGTTTGCACAAGGGAGTTTTCAAATTACAGTTATAAATTTATTTAAGCTTATGAATAGGGAAACGTTTCTTTGGGACTAAAAATCTCGAAAATCAAGCATTTGAGATGCAAAAAAGCCAAATTCCAGCAGCATGTTTGAGTGTTAAAATCATTTTCAGGAACTTTTTTTGTAATAAAATGATTTTGGCTTAATTCACGTGTTGACTCCTATTGCTTCAAAGTTTAAGGCCATATCAATCTTCTCCCTAAGATCCTCATCAGAACTGTGGTTATTAGGATGTTCGAGAGTTAATATTCAATTTTTTTTAAATAAAATTTTTCATTAAATTAAGAAGTTATTAATTATTCAATAAAAAATTATTTGTATAAATTACAGCACACACACACCATACACCTCCATTTGCACCAAGCATAAGAAGGAAACTAAATGATATACAAGCATGTGATGTAAAACATTACATGCCACCTGACTTGTCAGACGACATCAAAGCAGTGGCTTCTGTTGCCCAAATATCCAACAATATGATGTTCTTAACCATCATTTCATACTTCTCACTAATCAAGACATGCTAAATCGGAATAATTCGTGACTAATAGATCAAATTGGAACTAGCACGTCAAATCAAGAAAATCCTGAATTTTTTGTATTGCCTCAAATGAGTAAAATGATAAAATTCATCCAGAAAATCATTTTGCCAGAAAACTGATGTATACTAGCCCTTCCAGGATAGTCCTAAAAATCTTTCCTAATTATGAAAAATGAAGAACAAAGTTTCTTACCCGAAAATTATAAATAGTGCAACCAATCACAATTTTTTCCCTTACGAAAAATTTAAATAGTGACAACCTTGATTTGGAGAGTGCTTAATTTACAGACCATGTGGAAAAGATAGACATCGTTGATTTCTCTGACTATTCCGACTTTACCATTTAAGTTTTAGTGGCACTTCTATTCATGACAGCATAGATTCCTACATGCACTTGCCGCAATTTAATTGACAGAGTTTAGCATTGATAAGTCAGACTTACATTCTTTTATCAAAGCATGGAAGATCGATTTTTCATTGCCCGACCCTGTTAATTCAATTGTGGCAATAAAAAGTCGGACTTCGTTGCTTTGAAAAAGGCATGAAAGTCCGACTTATCATTAATGCTGGCCGTGTTAATTCAATTGCAGCAATGAAGTCAGACTTCCATACATTTTTCTAAGCATGAAAATCCAACTTTTCATTACCAGACCACGTTAATTCAATTGCAGCAATGAAAAGTCAAACTTCGCTGCTTTGAAAAAAAAAGCATGCAAGTCTGACTTATCATTGCCCGACCCTGTTAATTGAATTTCGGCAAGCGAACGTCGGATTCCGTGCTGTCATATAAATAGGAAGTGCCACTAAAACTTAAATGGAAAAATAAGACTAGTTCAAGAAATCAACGAGGTCTGACTCTTGCATGGCCACCACATTTTCATTCTCTCACTTCAAAAACGTGCGATGAAATATCACTAAAATAGTAATAAAAGTGAATGCTGTTTTTTAAAAGTTCATCAATTAATGAAATTCTTAAATTGAAGTGCATCAGCAAAATATACATTTAAATTTATAATTTTAAGTCATGTGACTTATAGTGTAACAATAACAAATTCTGTAAATGGTATAACAATTTTTAAAAAATAAATGAAAATAAAAACGAAGAGTCATATTAATAATACTGCACCCACAACCAGAAATCAATCAAAGCACACGCACATCTGACTCTAAAGAGAAAAATGATGACTGGCAGCTCTTGATCATTTTTTCAAAGAAGTGAAAAATCATCAGTCCATCGACCCAGACAACAAAGAAGCGTCAGAGTAATAAAACAAATCAGTACTCCATGATTCTTGGAAATTAGGCCAATGCCTATATCTTGACTAACACCTCTGGTGGCTATATTACTAACAATCTGAAATAAATATTTCATTTCGGAAACAACTGCGCACTCTAATGTGACAAATAACATTATCGATCAATTTTTTAATTTCAAAAATAACATTTACAGTCATGATAACGTTAATTTTATTTCTTTTGGTTAATATTTCAATGCTAACCTTCCGAGGTAAATTAAAAAATGGATCGTACTCAATGGTGAAAGTGAGCTGTCAGCCCCTGTAAGCAACAGGTTGCAGGATTTTGAACCCTGTTGTTGACAGGGGACAAGATTAAGCAAGGTCAGTGACCAGGTATAAAATTTGAAATATATAAACAGCGACGATTTGAGAATATTTAGAATTTGTAGCTTGACATTTTAAAATTGTATTTCAAAAAAATCTATTAAAATATCGAGTAACATTAATTAAGTATTAACACCGAAGCAATAGCTGCCATCGATCTCAAAAAGAAAAGCTTTTTCTTGATTTTCTTAATAAACATGTTTTTCTCAACAGGAATTGACGTAAAAAACATCATTAAAAACAAGATAAACCGTTTTTCATATAAACGACACTTTGGGCTGTTTATGGACCTGTTTTTCTGTTTATCTTGTTTTTAGCATGTGATCGGAAGCAACTATTTTGGATTTTGTTAAGCATCACCTAAGTTACTTGATTATAATTAAAATTTAACTATTTTATGTACTTCTTTTCACTGTGGATTTTTAAATTAAGCGAATGAATTTTGGAAGTTAGCTCACCAAAATTCAATTGTTCAAAAATAAATTCTAATAAATTTGGATCCGTGAGCTTCAAAATAGCAGTTTGTACAGTACTTTTGTATTTTCATATATAATTTACTACCAAGTTGATAAAGAAATCTCTTCATACGCCCATAACAAAAATACTCTTGAGTAGTACTGACATTGACAAATTCTTCCCCATTTCAATTTATATACAGATTTCAAATCCATAAATTCCAACAAGAAGTAAAATCGAATAAAAACAAAAATTTTTTTACATCTAAGGTAAGTTAAAATATGGCCTTCATCATTTTATACAGATTGAAATATTTATTATCAAATTGTATTACTGCAAACCCATAATAAAAACAATCTTCAAAATAAATTCAATAAATTTGTTGATGATTATCAACTTTAAATCTAACGGTTTTTATTTTAATTCGAGAATAAAATAAAATCTAAGCCTAATCAAGAAATTACTCAATTTCTTCGAAAAATAATGAACAATATTAACTAAATAATTTTCCAAACTAATAAATGTTAAATAGATAACCATTGATTTTATGGTTAAAAATCCTATAATATTATGTTTTGCGTCTTTTCCATAATATTCCTCCGTTATGAGTCGCTAATGCCAAAAGAATTATAACTAGTATCACTTTAGTTCTATAAAGATACTAAAATTATAAATATCAAACTCAACAATGTACATCGTTTTAACAAGATGGAAACGATCTCGTTGGCCGCCATTTGCATTTTTGTTTCGATAACAAGTGGATAAAATTGTTGAAGATTTTAAATTTTTACCTTAAATACAGCTAACAATTCACAACCATAAACAAATAACAAGAAAATAATTCACGCAAACAATTATTTTTACTTTTTTGTTACGCTATTTATAACCTTAAAATATGTCATAAATGTACCGGAAAATGGCTGCCGCAAACACAAACGCAAAATTAAGGTAATTATTAATAAATAATAGTAATAAAAGTAATAAAAACTAAAAAACTGACCTCTAAACACAAGATTTGCTTTAGGCAAATCGATCTGGTAGCCCATAGATGCAACACTTTCTTGTAATCGAAAGTTGGTTTCCACTTCAACCCCAAGTTGTAATTGATCACTTGCTTTTTGGTAATAGCACAAATGAACCCCGGCACCACCTAAGGTTCCACTAACTGTAAAATTATCATCTGTAAAAATAAAAATAAAAAAATTTCAATTCATTTAAAATAAAATAATAATAAAAAATTAATTTTTCTAAATTAATTTACTAGCATAACGTGTGGCTAAAGATAACACAGCAATTTCGCCACCAGGTACTTGTGGACCGTACTGGTAAGCCAGTTCAGCTCCCAAAGATACTTTAGGTGTAACCGATTGTAAGTAATGGGCAACTGCTACACCGGATTCATTTATAATGTCTGGATTGCCAAATGTTAGGGATCCTGTGAAATCACGGCCACGGTAATCTGATGTAAATTGTGCTGCCAGGAATTTCGATCCTTGAATCTTTTTAATAAAATAGAATAAATTAGGATTGTTATTTTAGAACAATTTTTGAGCTAAATTTGCGTTCGAATTAGTTTGGTTCATTTAAAATATCTAATTGAACAGAAATAATATCGGTTTTTAATTCAGAAATTGACCGAACACTTTGAAATCTCAAACCGAATCCGAAGCAAAAAAAAGAACGAAAAATTGATTTCATTTACTTGTAAATTCTTTATAAGATTCGAAACTAATTTAAATCAGTTTTTTTGCAAACTAAACCAGTTAATAGTTTCAAACTTGTTTGAACTCAAATATAACATAAAATATTATTCAATTTAGTCAACAATACACTTCAATTTTAAGTTAAAAACCGCCATTTTCTATAAACCAATAATATAAAATTAAGGTTCTGAATGTTTTTCGAGTCAAGTTTTGTTGAACTAAACCGTTAATATAACAAACCAATTCGATTTTTAAAATTTTAGATTATTTTTTGGTCATTTTTCGAATCAATTTATTAAATTTGCAGTCGAAATTGAACTTTAAACCCTACTAGAGCTTATGTCTGGTCAGTTTCAGCTTAATAAGAAACAAATCCCAACGAAATTTTAATTAAAATATAAATCTTTATTGTTTTTGTTTTAAAAATTTTAGTGCCTAACATCAACCAAACTGAAAAAATCTTTTTGTGTAGATACTTACCTATGTTCTACACAAAATCAATAAGTTTCATGCAAATCCCATTGATTTTAATCAATGTATAAATAAATAAACCTATTTATGTATTTCTAAGTATTAAATTTAATTAAATCTATCACCTGAGCAGCAAATTTACAACGCAGGTTTGTATTAAACTGATGAATTATATTCGCATTCAGATTTCCTGATGGATCAATGTCTCCTAGTAGAACAGGGAATGCCTGACAAACATAAAAATAATTAATTATCATTGAAAAAAGCAAAAATTTCAACAAAAATATCGATAGAAATCAAACCTCGGTTAAACTAAATTGTTTGGTTCCCACGTAAGTTGCTCCAAAACGATATCCAGAAGGAGTTACAGAACTCATATTAAGTGTGTGGCTTATCTGAAAATGATTGCTTAACCCTTTGTTTATCATTAACTTGGCACCTTCAAAATTCACTGGAAACACATCTGAAAAAATACAAAAAAATACAAAAAAATTGGAAAAATTGTTTAAAAGATTAAAAAAATTTTATTGTTAAATTTCAATAAACCTTTGCATTTTTTATGCAAGTCTTCCATAGTTCCAGGATTCGTATCATTAGTATCTTTATGTTCTGTTGTTGGGGAAGTTAACGAATCCCCTAACCCTGTTGGCGATGCAGTTGGAGGGGGTAAAGGAGCCATTCCTATAGGTGTCGATGGCGAGCTGGCTGCAAGTACGTTTCCCATTTTAAATTTTTTGGATTTGTTATTACGATTAGATTGATCAATTCGAAGAATTGGAGTCTGGTTTCGGATAGTAGGATTCCTACAAGGACCAGAACAACGTGCGAATTCGAGCAATGGAGGCCGCCATGCGCCGAACTTGATTGGAAGATCGACAACGTGATTCGAATGAAACGCCACAAAAAACGTAAAACGAAATTTATAAATTTTAATTAATTTTATTCAAATTTTTAATACTTACTTTAAGTTTTATTTAATTTAAGCATAAAATATATTATTTGATATAATTTATTTATTAAAATAATAAAAATGATAGACTTATTTTAGAAAAGAATCACATTTTAGCACCATTTAGTGACATGTGATAGATGTACTGCACTTCCTTTCCTACGTCACTTTTGTGTGCAGTTTTACAATTTTTTCTTGTAAATTTGTACTCACAACTGTACTAGTAGAGGGTTCTAACTCTACGTGACCAGTTTCGGCTGTTGATAAGCTCAATATTAAATGATATTGAGGATTGACGCCCACTTTCAGTGTATATAACGTTGAAATTGGTTATTAAATGGGTATATCACATGATTTGCTCGCTCTATTTTCTGACAGTTGTAATTACAAAATTGGAACAGGTAAAATGTAATTGGTATTAAAGTGTTGTTTTTTTATTTTAATACAGTGCCACGGTGAAACATTTGATGAATTTCATTTGTTGATGTGAAGCAATGAACGAATCTGGGACCAAAGACCCATATTTATGGGAAAAAGCATGGACACCGGATGAAATTCGACGAGGTAGTGTGAGTTGGACACTTGCAGGAGATGCTGGGGTAATTATTAAATTAATTGATCAAAATATAATAAAATTTTTGATGAATTTTTTTTATTTTTAAATTTTCAGTTATTGAATGGTATGGAATCATTGGCACAGACATTATTGACGAAAACACAGGAAATTCAGAAAGAAATTGATTCATTAAATCATGAAACAAGGGTTAATTGATACATTTTATATTTGTAATTTATTTATTTAATTTTTTTAATTTTATTTTTTAATTTTAGGCAACTAATTCAAGAATGCACAATGCTATTTCCGATTTTCTCATGTTGTCAAATGTTCAGTTTGTTGAAAATGTAATTAATTTTCATGTTTATTACTATACTGTATTATAAATTTATTTTATTTCTTTATCTTTACTTTTTTTTTATTCTAGAGAGTTTATGACGAAGAAGTGAATGAGGATGCAAATAAGGATAAAGTGGATATAGTTCAGGTTTTTTGAAAAATTTGTTTTTTTTTGATTTTTAAAGTACAAATTCTCGAAATGATAAATTCAGTAGACTCTTGATTAAATAAAGATTAGATTATGTGGAACTGTAATTTTTATACTGTTAAAAATGTTTAAAAAATACGAAATTTATAAATGATTTATGAGATTTATTAATTAGATCCATTATATACCACGAAAACATCTTGCACAATTATAAAAATTGAGAAATATTGTGAAATTATCGAACGAAAGTATGAAACTATTTTTAATATACTTTAATGTTCTCAAAATTAAACATGTTTTATTAATTCGAATTTGCATTCTACGAGTCGAAAATAAACCGAAATTAAATTTCGATTTTTACTTTTATTCCATTTTATTTATTTATTTATTTATTTATTTATCCTTTGAATCTAGAAAACTAAAGAGGAAAGACAAGCCGAACTTGTACCAAGAATAACTGAAGCTCTAAAATTTGGTTTAAATGTTGTTGAAAATGCTTTCGAAAAACATCAAGTCATTGATTCTGATAGTGAAGAAGATGAAGATAATTCATTTCATGCTTTACCTGTTTTAAAACCAAAAGCAAGTTTTGCAAAGTTGCCTATAATTTTCTATTTTATGCTAAATTTGCATTTAATTTATATGTAAATACCTTTAAAATATTTTTACAGGATTTTTATTCTCATCGGCCATTACCGTATGTTATTGGTACAGATAAATTTATGCAAGACGATTATGCAGGATTGGGAGAAGTTTTAAGTGAAGATGGTAAATACTTTTGATAAAAAAAATTAAAATATTAAAAAATGTTTTTTATTATTTATTTATTTTATTTATAGAAGAAGAAAGTGACAAAGATGACATTGATGAAGTTTACGATAAGAAAATGTCCAATGATTTATCTGATGAATCAACCGAAGTAATAATTAATTTTCTTGTTTTGAAATTGAAATAGAATTTAATTTTCTTTTGATATTTTAAATTACAATTTTTAATATTATTTATATTTGAGCTGTGTAATGCGATACGACATTAATAATTTGGTGCTACACCGCAAAAGAAATCGCATTATTTGATTTAGCAGGAAGCAGAAAAAATTCAAAAATGGCAATTAACTGTCATTGAAATTTGCTGAGACTTTTTGCTAAAACACACTGCGATTTTGCAGTTTATCGTTTTTGTGATGTGTCGATGTGATACTTTAAAAAAAAAACAATCTTTCACACAACCCTATTCTGAATTAATTAATTTTTAATTTTATTAAAGGAGTCTGATTTTGAAACTGATATCGCAGAATCCATAAAGAAACAAGAAAAGTCTTCGGACATTACATCAAGAGTAATTTTTTATTTAATCTTTTCATTTTTTAATTTTATAACGAAATTCACTTAAGATTTATTACTTTTTTATTGTATAATTCTTTCATTTTTATTGTATAATTCAGTTAAATGAAAGGAAGGATTATGAAAGTGATGAAGATGGCGAATTATTTGGTGCTGAACAATCAGAAGATGGATTAAGCTCAGAAGATGATGCAAGTAGTAACACTGGTGAACCACAGGTGAAATTGTTAACTGACTATTTTTAGATTTGAAATTGCATAGTCAAATGAGTTATAAATGGCACATTTGTGGCCTGTTAAGATAAAATATCTCATTTGGCAGTTATTCAAATCCGTTTTCGAAATAGGCTTAAAATGCGTTTTGCCAGATTTGAATCTGTTGATTCAATTTTTGCTTACGTTTAAAGATTTTTTAAAAATATGTTTTAAAAATATTTTATTGTGTAGGTTGCAACTATACCTGCAAATTTTGCTGCTGAACTTGCTGCAAAATTAGGTGTTTCACAACAAGTGCCTGAGTTATCTAATAAGGAGAAAAGTGAACAACTGGATAGAAAAATTGAAGGTTTGGTTTCTATTTTTAGTATATTAGTAATGAAATCATTTTAAATTTTTATTTTAAAATTTAAAAATTATTGCTTAATGTTTTTTATTATTGTTTTTTTTTTTTTTTTTTTAATAGATACTAAACGTACTAAACGAAGAGAATTAAAAGACAAAGAAGAGATACTTCAACAAAAAGTTACTGAACAAATATCTGATGATGAAGAAGATTCATTATTTAAGAGAAAAAATACTTTATTTGGTTCTGGAGGTGGATTATTCGATGATTTGAATGAAGATGATGTTAGTTGATTCAGATATTATTTGAAAATTTGACAGAAATTTTAAAAATTTAATAAAATAATTGTAAATTTTCAGGAAAGTGATTTATTTTCTGATGTTAAGCCAAAACCAAATACACAAAAGGAAGTAACGAAAAGGAAATCAATAACTGAAGAGCCTAAATTGAAAAAACCCGTATCGCTTTTTGACGAAGTTGAGGACGATTTATTTTCATCAGTTAAAATGGCGGATGATTCAAAAAAACGAGAAACGAATTCACGTGCTGATTCTAAAGCTCTAAAATCAACTTCGGCAGATAAAAAATCATCATTCGATGATTCTAAATCAGAGGAGAAGAAAAGTCAAAGAGCAGCATCAAAAACGTTATCGTTGTTTGGTGATGCTGATGATGAAGATGAAGATCTTTTCTCACCCACAGCTAGAAAAAAGACTCAGTCGATTCACGTTGAAAAAGATGATGATTTGTTTTCTACTGTTTCACCCATAACCAAGGAAAAGAAACTTAATAAAGAACATTCTCCATCGTTATCGTCTGAAGGAACACCGAAGAAAAAGGTATGTTTGAAGTAATAAAATAATAAAATTATAAATAATAAATTTCAATTTAAAATTTTAGTTACCTGCGGGTGCAGTTTCTATGTTTGGGGCAGCAACAAATTCAATGACTGAGTTATTTAAAGCACACAGGCATTTTAGTGAAAGTGAAAAAGAAGTGAGTTTTTTAAATCACGATTTTAAAATTGAAAATAAATAAAAATAAAAATTATTTGTTTTTATTATTTAGGAAACTGATTCAGAATGGTCAACACCTGAAAAAACGGTTTCTTCAATAGATAAAGATAAATCAACACCAAAAGATGTTGAGAAGAGTGAAAATGTGGTTGAAGATATTTTTGCTAGTGGTGATAACACTAAAATTAATAATGAACCAATACTTAAAGAAGAAAAAGTAGATAACGTTAAATCTAGACCTGCACGAACAATATCTCTTTTTGATGATGATGATGAAGATGATTTATTTAGTAATGTTAAAAATAAGTTGGAAGATACAAAAGGGGAAAATAAGGAACAAAAGGTACCTGTAAATTTTTTTTTTTTTTCAATTTTTATGTATAAATTTTTAATTTTATTTATTTTTTTTTGTTTTTAGGATGCATCATCTGATAATTCTTCTAAAACAAGTTCACTTTTTGATACAGAGGAGGATAATGGAGACGATATATTTCAAAAGAAACTCGAATCAACTCCTAAATTAAGGAGTCATAGTCTTTTTGATGATGAAGATATTTTATTTAGTGGACCTAGCGAAGATGCACCTTCTGTTGATTTGTTTAAAATTCCTGAAACACCGGAATCAGTGAAACAAGATGAAGAGGATTTAACAAATAAAGAGAAACGAAAACAATCGACAAGTCTTTTCGATATGGCTGATGATGATGAAGATTTATTTTCTCCTTCAAAATCTGATAATTCTAAAGTATGCCGTTTTATTAGTTTTATTTATCTCCATTTAAAAATGAAAATTTAAGTTTAAAAAATAAAAATTTAAGTTTAGAAGATAAGAAATTAATTTAATTATTTTTATTTTATTATGTTTAATTACAACTTTCTGTGTTACAGCCAGATCGAATTCCTATTCCAGCTCCGAGAAAATCGTTTTCACAAAAAGACGAACCTGATTCATCTCCAAAAACTGAAGAACCTGCAAAAATTGAAGAAAGTCCAAAGAAAAAACCTGTTGGTGGTATTTCTTTGTTTGGTGGCATTGATCCTTTTGCTGGAAAATTAAAAAGCAATGTTGAATCAAAGAAGGAAAATAAAGAAGAAATAGAATCTTCACCAGAGAAGAAATCAAATGAATCAATTTTGCCTGGACTTTCTATGAAGCCTATATCACCATCACCACCTAAAGAGATTGCAATTAGTTTTGAGGAGCCTGTAGCACCTAATCCCTTAAAATCTACTTGCAAGGTTTGAAACTTAATCCAATTTAAATTCGAATTTAGTATTTGTAACTATTTAAATTGGATTAAATGAGCTTCCAATTTAGCTCAACAGATAGCTCCCAACTTGCTTTAGTGTTATATTAATGGTATAATTATAAAGGAGTCACTAATTTACAGACCAAATTAGGGTTGCCAACATTGAGTCGATGCTGACCCTGAGGAAATTTTCTTGTTGAGACACAGAGGTCCTTTTTTTTTTTTTTTTTTTTTTTTTTGCTGTGATCATATATTTTTTTATTTTAAATTTTTTAGTCAAAGTGACCTGGGTTATAGATTATATTGTATACTGTATAATCTATTAGTGGTCATGTTATAATTTATACATGTTACCACCAAGACCTAGATTCATGGTGGTAACATGTATAATCTGTATAACTCACCCACCGAGGCCCGGAGAATTTTATTGCTCACCTGCAGCCTGGAGAATGGTTGCCAAACCTGGATTCTCTGGGTCAAAATGACCATGTTGGCAGGGCCGGATTTAGGTATTGTGGGGCCCTAAGCAAAAAAATTTTTGGGGCCTCCTTTCTTCAAAAAAAAGTTTAATTTTAAAAAAAATATAAAAAAATACACGTATTATTATTTCTTTATATATAATAAATATAAATGCATATCAACAAAAAATAAAATTACTTACAAAGTTAAAAATATACATTATGTTTATATTTTTGGGGGGCTCCCCCCTTCTCCCCCTCCCCCCCTTCCCCCCCAATGGGTGGCGGCCTAAAGCTACTGCTTATTTTGCTTATACGTAAATCTGGCCCTGCATGTTGGCAACCCTAGACCAAATGGAAAAGTCAGACCTTGTTTATTTTTAGGAATAGTTGTCTAGTCCGACACTCCCCAGGTTTTAGTGGCACCTCTTATTTATACCAAAGCATGGAAGTCCGACTTTTTCTTGTCAGAACATGGCAAACAAGAGAAAAGTCTGATCGCCAAGCTTAAAAGTATTTCAAGTTTATATATTTTAATCGCGATATTTGTGATATCTGCAATATTTGTAATACTTCCGATACCGAAATATTGCGAAATAATTTACTAAATGTAATTAAGGAGAATATGACACAGCCATACTGTTAATAAAAGACATAAATAATATTTACAGAATCGTGCAACAGTCCAAAAACGGCGTCCACCAACAAGAAAAGGAAGAAAAGCACAAACGGAATTTAAAAATGATGAAGTTGATTCTAAAGATGTTTCTGTTTTATCATCACCTGATGAATCCGTAGATGAAGTTGCTAATATTTTATCACCATCTACTGAGGAGGAAGATGTACTAACCGTAGATGAATTAGTTGAATCTAAAGTTACTCGTACAATTTTTAATCAACAAAATGGGAATATGAAGAAAATTGAGTCGAAAGGAGTAAAAGAGAAGAAAAGTGACGATTTGTTTGCAAGTTTAGAAAACAAATCTGGTAATAATGTGTTAATATCAGGGCTGGCCCAAGGTTTCTTGGATGCCCTGTTCAAGAGTAAAAATGCGCCCCATAACGGGTTTAAAAAGTCTTCGACAGCGAAAATGCACCCTTAGTAATTTGGCGCTATGTTCCTGGGCATGGCACAATCATACCTTGCGTTAGTCCTACTTTAATATTATGTAAAATAATTGTTATTTTCACATCTTGAGGTGAAATTATTTAAGAACTACGTATTTAAAAACTGATAAAAATGTGTTTTTAATTTTTATTTTATTTAAATTAATAGATGGAGATGATATTTTTGCACCTTCAAGGAAAACTAAGTCTGTTTTATTGCCTAATGATGAGGACGACGATGATCTTTTTTCAAGTGCCTCAAAAATGACTAAAAACAGCGAGAAAGATGATTTATTTGGAGGATCTAAAATTGAAAAGAAGAAAACAGTTGCGTCATTGTTTGATGATGATAGTGAAGGTATTTTATTGAATTAAATGGGTTGCATGATTTGGTGGAAAGTGATTGTTGAGAAATTAATACATGTGCGAATGTACCACCTGCGAATTCTTTTAATCGCAAAACTTGTTAAAAATACCGTAAATTCGAAATCAGTTTAAAATAAATTAAAATTGAATAAATTTCGTTTCAGATCTGCATCCCCAATTACATAATTTTACATTTATTTGTTTATTTTAATTATTTATTTACTTTATGTATTACAGAGGATATATTTGCTGATTTGAAACCAAAGAAAACATCTTCAACTACTAAACCTGTTTCTAAAACAAAAATAGAACCGAAAGTACCTAAAAAGAGCAAAAGTATATTTGATGACGACGATGATGATGTTAGTATATTTGATGACCCATTGATGGTTAAACGCGGGAATTTATAACAGATTGATTTTGTTTTTGTGGCGTATTACATTAATACTTGTGAAAATATAAAAATATGATTAATGTATATTAATGATGAATTATTTGGGGAAATCGGTTGTACAAAATAAGTTTTCAATTCAATGTATAAATATGTAGTAATGTTGTTTGTATAATAAACTGAATTATGAATGACTACTTATTAAAAATTTGTTAGATTATTTATTCTAAAATTTATTTTCCTCAAATGACCATGTTTAGGCATTATAAGAAAAGTTATTATTGCAAATAAGTTGCCTGATTAGGAATTAAACAGAATTAGTTTATTTTCGCTAAGAAGTAATTTCAAACTGATATTAAAACTAATATTGTAAAAAATTATGATAAAATGTTGCAATGGCGCCCCTTATTAATGAAACTATGATAAATTAACTGAATTAGGGTGATTCAATTCAAGTAAAAGTATCCGATCTTAATGATCATAATGAGAAGATCAAAAAGGCATTCAACAAAGTAGTAATAAAGAAGAAATAACATGGAAATAATTTAAAAAAAATAAACAAAAAGAATTGTTAATTTGTGGCAGTGGCGGACTGGCTACAGTGTCTTTATTTATATTTTTTGGTTTGAAAAAATAAAAGTTTGGAGTACTGATTCTATTTTTTTTGGAAATCATTTCTGGCTGACCACTTAATTACAACCTATTTTGATATAGACTAATGGTGTTTCAGTTTTGAGTACTTATTTTTCTTTGAGCTTAAAAAAGTGAGAGCCTTGTGATATTGTTGTATTTATATAAGAACTGATTGTTTCTTATATGAAATATTTCAAATTATTTCCTACATGATTATTTTTAAATTATGGCTGATTTTGTATGTCAACTTCCTTCTCTATTTTATCTCCTACCTCCAATTTGAAGGCCTTTTTGGTTTCCTCCATGGGATGATCATCAGAAATATCTCCACTTCTAGTGACATAACCTAGATAGCTACCTCCTATACACAAAGGATACAACATGAAACATCCATCTGATATTTATTATTTGCCCTAAAAATAATTCACCATAATTTTGAACTAGAATACCTTGTAACTTTTAACTATGTAGCTACCTCCTTTCTATAGAGACTACAAAAGGCAATGCATATCTGACATTTCCCTTTTGCTCTAATTTTGCACTGCTGCCTTTTACAACTTACAGTAGTTTAGCCTGGACTTAAATTTAATTTTGTAATTTAGATTATACTTGCAGTGTAAATTAGTTTTTAATTTTTAAAAATTGAGTGATTTTGCATGTCAACTTCTTCTACGTACTACTGTACCTTTTGTAGTCTCTATACAAAAAAAGGAAGCTACATAGTTAAGTCACAAAGTGTTGTAGTGTGAAATTATATGACGAATATTACATCAATGTTATCTATTCATATTCCCAGAAACCAAACAACATCAGAAGATCATCAGTATCTGATCAGCAGAAGATCAGCAGTACCTGATCATCAGAAGATCAGCAGTACCTGATCATCAGAAGATCATCAAAATCTGATGATCAGAATGTTATCAAAAAGATGATAGTCTGATAATAATCTGATGATAATCTGACGATTTTCTAATGATCAGATTATCATCAGTGGTCATTATAAAATTATTAATAAAATGATAACATGAGTCAATTAGTGCAGTGACCACTTTCTTTTGAGTCAAGGGCCTCAAGTGAAATCTCTCATAACTTTTTTGTTTATTTCTTGCTTTTGTTGGTTTTTGTTGTGGATTAAAGTAAATTCAATATATTTTTCAACCCTCTCATAAAAATTTATTTATTTTTTACACTAAACCTGATAAGCTTTAAATAAAAATTTTGATTACACATTAAAAAAAGTGACCATATACACTTGAGTTTGAGTAGTAGTCCTGATGCATGGTGGCTCCATTGTGGTATTAGTTAATACCAAGTTTATTTATTTGTAATGTTTTTTATTGTGTTTTTATTGTATTGTGTTGTTAGGTTTAAATAAGGCCTATTAGGTTTATTTTAGGGTTAAGATATTTTGTATTTTGGAATACGAGCACGAGGAGTTGTATTGTTGAGTTTGATTGACGTTTCGAGTCGATTGTTGACCGCGCGTGTGCGCGAGCTTTTTAATTGTTACCGAGCAACTGAGGTCGCTGTAACCTATTGTTGGCCTCACTTCTTCACTGAGTTTTGACCTGTAAACATCTCTGTACGAGCCCATTGCTCTTTAGTGTTTAAAGCAATAAACACCAGTTCTTATTGTTCAAACTACATTCTGCGAGCCTGACCACTCATTTATTCCCCACAATCGGTAGCAGAGGATGGTTTAAAGGTTGGTGGTTTAAAAGAATTTTGAACAATTTGTTAACGAGATACGAGATACGAGATACGAGAAATGAGCAGAAAAACGCGGCAAATTTGAATACAGAGAAAACTCACAATGGGTGAAGAAAGTGAGAAGAGATCATGCGCCATACCTTTACTCAAGGACAACAATTATGGCAGTTGGAGAGCTTTAATGAAAGCATACCTGGAAAGAAGAGAAGTTTACGAGATAGCTATCGAGAATGAGAAGCCCGTGGTACCAGAAAACAGAGCTGCTGCCGATTATGCAGCAAAAATGGAAATATTTAAAAATTGGAAAACAGCCAATGCCAAGGCAGTATGGTACATAATAGAAAATTTGTCAGCTGCAAAACAAAGTTTATACCAGGAGGAAACAAGTGCAAAAATTATTTGGGACGATTTGAAAGAAAGAATGACAAAAGAAGATGCAAAAGAGAAAATATTTTTTTTGGAAAAACTAACTCACATAACCTAGAAAAGGCAAGAGTCAATCAGCCAGTACTTCAAGAGAGCGGAGAATTTACGCATAAAATGCAGTGAAACCGGTACAAAGAAAATGACTGATGCTGAACTATTACATTTTATTACGAGAGGACTGAGAAAAGAATTTAATATTACAAAAAGTACATTTGGATATGTGAAGTTAACTTTGAACGAAGCCAGACAGGGGCTAATGGCTGAAGAAGCCAATAGGAGGCAAGAAGCGCCAATCACCATGTGGCAGTAAAAATAATTCATCAATCTTAATTATACTTGAAAAAAAATTAAGACTAAAATTAAAGTTATATAAAATCAAAAAATATTTATCAAAAATCTGAAGTTAGTCTTTATCAGCTTTAGAATGTTCTTTTTCATTGCTGGTTTATTCAGCTCGTTGGTCAAACAGTAAGCCTTAATCTCTTGTCCTGAAATGTGTAACAATTCAATTTCCTTGACTTGATTCTTATATTTAAATGTTTGATCCTTTCCCACTGATTCCCTTTAACTTAAAGTGACCACATTTTCATTGAGACAAAGCGGGACAAATGGGGTGAAATAAGAATTACAATTTGGTTATATATATTTTATTGTACACTCAGTTCTGTTTTTACACGAACTTTTTTTACACGATTTTGATTTAACACGAATTAGAAAAAAATGTAATTCTTTTTTCACACGACTTATTTTGATTTAACACGATTGACCAAAGTAACCAAATGTAACTAAAACGTCTCAAGAGTCGTTTTATGGCTGATTGGTATAAAAGGGGTTAATTATAACTGAAATATATTCATTCTTAAATACACTTAAATCTTCTATTTTTCCATAAATACAATGTATTTTTTTTACACGAATTTTTTTTAACACATATTCTTTGGGAACGTATCTGTCATGTAAAAACAGAATTAGGTGTATACAGTATACAATAAAATATATATAACTCAATGAAAATGTGGTCACTTTACCTTATTGACCGTTACGTTGTGGCGACTATTGCTCTACCTTCGTCAATCAAATAATGAGTCAAACCGAACGTCAAATTAAAAACAACAAACTGCACTCTGTCTACTAATGGCAATCCGCACTGTCTGCACTTATCCGAATTAAGCCGAGACGTAACGACAATGATCGAACACCACCGAGTAAATCTAACTCGGTACATTGCCTAATTTAGTTTACTCTGCATGCATTTTATGTGCTTTGTTTTATGTATTTTTTATTTTTTTATATTCACCATAATACTTAATAAATAATAGGTAATATATTTTTACAGTACATTTAAAATAAGAAATGCAGATATTTTCTAAAAAGCGGGACATTTTTAAAAATCGGCGGGATGCGAGACAGTCTACCAAAAAGCGGGACAGTCTACCAAAAAGCGGGACAGTCTACCAAAAAGCAGGACTGTCCCGCCAAAATCGGGACGTGTGGTCACTTTACTTTAACTAAAGTTATAGCATTTAAGATGTCACAAAATAATGTAGTTTTAATAATTTGTTTCATCCTAAAAATTTCCAACTTTTAATAAAAGTAAAACCCAAAAGAAAAAGAGTTAGGCAAAGTGATTGCTTGTGCCTCAATAGCCGCAGCTGGGAACAATGACAAAGCTGTCAGCGAAGGAACGGTAATAACTTCGGGTCCTATACTCTCTTCAATTCCTGATTCTAAACTTATCACTTCTGGAGTGACAGTTTGTCCCTTGACTTTGAGTGGAATCTTAAGATACAGCTTTTTTCCAGCTCTGTAATCCTTGTAAACCTTTTGAAGATGGTCAATATAGAAGCGTCCATAATACTTGTGTAGAAATTGGAATGCTTCATACCAATACTCCTCTCCAACAGCAATTGGGTAGTCTTGGCTGGCTAAAATTCTCTTGTGTAAGGTTTTAATCACTCTTAATTGCTTACGAAATCCTTCCTGATCATCTCTACTCTCCCATAAATCTTGAGCAATGATCAGCAGATCGATCGCTATCAAATACGTAAATTTCTTCTTTTTGAGTGTCTGCAAATATTTACGAGGGAAAATCGTCATCTCCTTTTCATTTGCTTTGTAAGCGAGGGCTTTAAAAACGTTCTTTATCTATTGCCGCACTCGTTCCGGTTCTACAAACTTGATGGTGACTTTTCCATTTTCACCTGGCTCATCATTTTGATAGTAATCTCGGGTGCAACAAGTGCCAAAAAATCGTCTAAGTAGGACTTTATCCGTATCGGAAATGGGTGGTAATCTCTCTTCAGTCTTTACTCTTCTAGTACCAGCTAACTTAAGCCATTGGGCATCACTTCTTTCCTCTAGGATTAGCTCTTTTGCCTTTATCTCTTGATCCTCTAAGAATTTAGCAACTTCTTCAGAGGTAATTGTCATCTTGAAGCCTTCATAATTGGTTAGTTGCTGGCACATCCGACAGATCGATACCTGCTTGGTCATACTGCAAGGTGCCTGAATGGTGTTGTCAAGAACTTCTCATTTCCATTGTTGTTCTTTTGGTCTGACCCTTTTGCCATCGCAATTAGGGCAAATAAGCCAGTGGCTGCTGTCTGATGCTGGTGTAGCCAATAATCCCAAGTCGAAGGACTCTTCTTTCTCAATACCCTTGCTAGAGGCTAAGAATCCATCAGAGGAACATAATTGGCATTTCCTTTCCTTAGTGTAATCCATCTTCAACAGTGTTCATTGATTCTCGGGGTTAGCCTTCAGTTTTGCTATGTGTTGATCATAGGCAGATCTCTTACACATCGTTCAGTCTGCATAAATTTTTTTTTGCTTTTTGAGCAATTTCATGGCTCAGAGAATCCTTCATAGGTTTAGGATATTCATAAACCTTTTTCCAGTACTCATCAAATCCTTTGTGTTCAGGTTGCTGTAGCATAGCTGGTATTGGTTGCGATATAGCCATATTGGATTCTAGCGAAGTAAGGGTTTGGTTTTCCTTATCCCGTAATTATGTCATTTGACTGGGTAAAGTTCCAGGATAAGCTCCTAATAAAGATGTTTGAGATTCTTGTACCGGTTGGATAGTACTTCCGAACGAAGGAATGTAAGTATTTTTCGAAGAAAGTGGCTTTTCCGAACAAGACACGAAAGTGATAGCTTTTGAGGCATGCAATAGTAGTTTACTATTGTCGTAAATTTCTACTACTTCTTCTTTATTTTCACTTTTTCCTAATTCAGATCTTTGTTTTATCTTTTGTCGGTATTTTTCCTGCTCTTCCTCCCGTCTCCTCTTTTCTTCTAAAATTTGCTTTCCATAAGAGGAAGTGGATCCTTTATATAAAGATTTTTGAGAATCTGGTCTTTGAAAAGCTGGTTTACGTTCATCATCCTCGACTGATGATGTTTTCTACTTTCAGGTTTTCTTGATTTAGATTGCATATATCTTCTCACTTCTACCGTATAATCTTGATTCGGAAATTCGCTATAGCGGGGTCGAGATTTAGATCTTTTTTGAGATTGTCTTTATTGATAATCTCTATAATCTCTTTCATCTTCTTCGTAAGGACGATTATAATCCAGCTGATATTCATCCCTTCTTGAACTGTCACGATGTTGGCGACTTTGGTCATTGAAATATCTTTTCTCATATTTCCTTTCATCATAATTGTGTCTTCTTTTATAATATTCATCTTCAGACTCTGATGGCGGGCTTTTCTTCCATTTTGTTAGACGTTTACAAGATTCATAATCTCTATCATAATCTCGTTCGTGATTGTAATGATTATAGCCTCTATCATAATCTCGTTTGTGATTGTAATGATCATAGCCTCTATCATAATCTCGCTCGTGATTGTAATGATCATAGCCTCTATCATAATCTCGTTCGTGATTGTAATGATCATAGCCTCTATCATAATCTCGTTCGTGATTGTAATGATCATAGCCTCTATCATAATCTCG
>JAQFZN010000847.1:0-21872 GCA_034687075.1 Geophilus carpophagus | reverse complement strand
TTTAGAATTAATGTTGTTCAAAGTATGGTTTTAGACTTCTAAATTCGCTTTATTAATTTTTTATAACATTCCAAATAGTTTATCTATCCATTACTACGTGCGGAATGCTAATTTTAATTGTCTTTAGTCGTGGACTTGATCAAAGTAGGCCGACATTGACATTTATTACTATTTTGCATTACTTGAATGGACGTTTTGTTTGCTAATGCAAATTTGCATTGAACCAATGCTAATGTGGGAAATACTTGCTTTCAGAGCTGCTTTTATCTAGCTCCTAAGTAATGCGAATCAAAATGTTTGGAAATTTGTACAAAACATGTTTATTTTCTTTTCCACTTTGATTGAAATTAAACTAAAAAAACTAAGTAACTAATGAATGTACTGCAAATACTAAAATCATTATCAAGATAGAGTTGACGTGTCTTGAGTCGAATGTATGTCACGGACGAATTTCATCATCTATGGGAAGTGTTTGTTACCAAGGATTAACTACGGTTTTACAATACCATAAGGAAAATATGATGCTATTACGTGAGATAACTTGCGACAAATACTGTAATAACGGCGCGCGTCATACGCCCACTGCAGTGATAAAAATAGAGGAAAATTAGGAAAAAAAACTTATTATTTTTTAAATTAAATATATAAAGAATAAGAAATGGTGTTTTAACAGCCTTAACAAACAAGATTAATATTAATAACCAATCTCCGCCAAGAAAAATTCACATTTGTTGATGCTAGGGGCGGAAGCTGGCGACAGGGGTCTCTGGGCCACAAAATATGGCGCAGACACAGATTAGATGACTTTGTTGACATCTACGGTCCTATTGTGTTTGCTAATAATGTTGCACGTTCATTTTTACAAAAAGAAAATGTAAAACAAATCGACAATTTTTTGTCCTTTTTCACTATCATAAATTGTGATGTGTAGATATCAATTTTATTAATTTATTGGGGAAAGGTGTCTTATTTGATATGAAATTTCAAATTGCGTTGCATCGAATTTGAAATTACATTTGTTTTCTCGGCGGCCATTTCGAAGTCAAGCAGTGATAATGACCCTTAGCGGCTATCAACCTCTTTGAGACGGTGATACTGACCTAGTAGCAGAGTGGAATGTGTTTTAAGTAAAGTCGATGACGTGATCGGAAGTGGACCTTGTCGGAAGCGTGGCTTTGACCCCGTGATCTCATTTTAGTGCCCTGGTTTGCGTGGGAGTGGGATTCGCATCACGACCTTGGTAGGGGAAGCGACCTTTAAGCTACAAATTAAGGTGGTTTGGTATTTTGGAAGTGAGGAAAGGGTAAATCACGTGATATACCACGATTGGTCGTGCTTTGTACACTGTACCATTGGCTTTCCCCTCTTCATTTCCTCGTAGGATGACACCTGTGGTTTCCTCGTCATTCAGACTCGATCGCTGAACAGTGATCGTGACTCAGTTTTTCGCAGATTAATTGTGGAAGTTTGGGAATTAATTGAACTTATTTTGATGTTGGAGTGGAGAAAAAAAGGTTATCGTTTAAATTTAATTTTTATTTAGTTTTTATTTATTTATTTTTGTTTGCAGTGTTCGATATGAATCGGTTGGAGCCGCCGAACACACCAAATGATGTGTCACATTATTTACCAGCAAATTGGAAATATTTTTATCCACTATATCGACCACCATCTTCACCATCTAGTCGACAAAATCACACTTACGACGTGCAGTCTTTGCTACCATCGGAATTATGTAAGTTTATAAATGTGATATAATTGAAATTACTCAATTTATCGATTGAATATCTCAAATTTTGAACCTTTAATCGATTGATTCAATTAAGTGTGGTTATTTTGATTGAATTTTCTATCTGAAGTGTTGGAAATAATCAGATGTAATCACTTAAATGAGATTAATCTTTTCATTTGAGTTGACATAAATTGATGAATTATTTTATTTTTTATTTTCGTAATTTAATGGTCTATTTAATTCTGCTTTTGTTTTTCCTTTTTGGGTTTTAAGAAAATTCTATTGTGTTATAAAACAAACAAATGTTTTAAGTAGTTAATTAAAAATAATAGCATTGAATTTAAAAATAAAAATTTAGATTAATTTAATGGTTAAATTTCAGTGGATTGGAAATTAATAAAATGCATTTAATTAAATATGATTTTGTTTTGCAGCTCGTGATCCTCGTCTTTGGACCAGACAGAATGTTCAAACTTGGATTCAGTGGTGTCAAGAGGAATTCGATTTACCGTCTATAGATGGATCTGCTCACTTTACTATGAACGGTAATAAATTTCTAATTTTTTTTGTATTTGTAAACAACAGAAAAGGAAAAATATAAACGGGTTAAAACTAGTTTAGAAATTGCGTGATATCTTATAAGGTTCTTTTTTAATGTATTTTGTGTATTGTCACGTTTCAAGGAAGTTCCGTTTTTTTTTTCTAAATGGAGGAAATGTTCTCCTTTTGACAAATAATTTGTCCTGTCACGGCATCTGCCAATTCGACAAGTTATGCGCAGTGAAAGGATTTTTTTTATTCTAGTTAAATGAAACTTTTCATTATGCAATGTAAATTCGTAGAACTTGAACCGTAATGAGTTCATGAACTCGACTCAACTCATCTTGTTTACTATTTACTTACTATTTACCTCTGGCAAAAGACAAGAAAAAATTCTGCGAAAACTGTAATAATTTATTTCAATTTGAGGAAATTTAAAAAACCGCTTTTTCACTAATGTACTTAACCGCATTTCAAGGATATTTTACTAATTTTCAAGTAAAATATGAGCAAGGATCAAATATTAGACTAATACACTCATACCTCGCTATACGGCTGCCTTTTATACGGCATTTCGCTATAACGGCCTTTGTTAATTATGGCACTTTTTCGATTTACGGCTCACAATTTTCGCTATACGGCCAAAAATACTGTGCGCGCAGCGATTCGTTATACGGATTTTCGCTTTACGGCCAGCTTTTCCGGAATGTATTTAGGCCGTAAAACGAGGTATGAGCGTATTAGATAACAAGAGTCTTAACAATTTCTTAATTAAAATAGAAAACATTAATTCTTGTGCAATTTAAGATTTGAAGTTTCAGATGTTGATCGTATCCTTGATCTTGTAAGGAAACGGTTGACATGTTATTAAATTTTAATTAGAAACTTGTTTTGTAAGGAAAGTAGATTTCAACTTTAGAAATTTTTGCAATTTTTAATTTTATATAAACAGAAAAATAAAATTATTTCATTTCCATAATTCCATAGATTCTGAAAACAACAAAAATCATTTTTCTTTACAATTTATTATTTTGTAACATCCTCTCGGCCCAATTAACACAAAGCATAAAATTCGACCTTTTGTACACTTTCGAAATAATTTACAACTTCCAATTTTCCCATCTCTTTTATTCTCTGCACCTGTTGAAAAGGAAAATATGGCCCTGTCACCTGCAGGTCCACAAAGGGCAGGAAAAAGGTCTTTTTTTTCTCTCTATCTCTCCGCCCTCGCATCTCCGTTGTCCCTTGAGGTTTTGGCATCTACTTCCTCGCGACGCCCTCCTACACGCATTTCCAATTTCCTTCCTTGTGCATCTTTTTCCCTTTAGTTTCACATAAATTTTACCCATTTTTCATTTGATTGTTCCAAGTAAACCGTGAAATTGTAAGTGAGAAGTGAATTTAAATTGCAACAGTTTCCAACTAATTTGTCATCATTATGCTTATTTATTTATCTATTCATAAATGTTTATTTAATTTATAACGTCATAAGTTTATACTTTTCTGGAAATTTTGCTTTACATCCTTAATCTTAAATAACAAGATCCGGCTATTAAAACGATTGAGGTGTTGACGTGGGTTGTCCCATTTGCAATAAACTTTACTGCTGCCATCTACTATTAAACTGAGAAAATAAAAGTTGTCTAGACTACCATAGGGTACCTTTATTGGTGGCATTTTTAAGACTATTCAAGTAGTGAAGTGAATTATGTTACCAAAAAATTACATTTTAAGCTTAGATTAGTGCATTATCTATCAAATTAATGGAATTTTTGTTCTTTGCTAGTGTAATTTAACTATTAACATAGGAAGTATCTGTCTAAAAAATGATTTTACAATTTGATGGAGTTATTATTCCATTGTATGCTTATAATTAAATATTAAAATCACAGTTACTCGTAGGAGAGAATTTTTTTAAGGTTTTAAGTACTACTGAAAAAATTACAGCCAAATTTGGAGAATGATTTCCAGTCTGGTAAGCAGAGCAATGCACTAAGGTGTGGTTTGTGGGCTGGTTTATTTAGGTATTTTCCCTTGACTACTCAAAACTAGAGATTTTTTTAAATTTGGAATTTAAAAAATTTAATAAAAAAAATTTAGTTTAGGTTTTTATGTGTTTATTTTCTAACAAATATTTATTTGATTATTTCTATTTATTTTCATATAGGTAAAGCTCTTTGCCTCTTACTGCGGTCAGATTTCACTGAAAGATCTCCACGTGCAGGAGACATTTTGTACAATGTCATACAAATTTTACTCAGAGAAGGTAATTATAGAAAACAAAATAAAGTTAACATATCTCACGGTTATTAATTTATGCTAAGGATTAAATAATGCAATAGTTTGCTTTATTCTTACGCAACATCTTTCATATGAATTAAACATTAAATGTTCTTGAATTAATTTTTCAATAATTAATTTTATTTTATTGTTTATTATTTTTAGCGACTGATAATCATCCGGCTTATAACGCAATTCGTATGTATGGATTCGAAAACGGTACTGGTCCCGATACAAGCCTGTCAGAAGGAATGACGAGTTCTTGGCCAGTCATCAATTCAGATTTTCACAATTTAGGCCACGTTATTCATCAACCACGAGTCCAAGTATCGCCAAGCACAAGCGGTGTAGAAAGCACAGTTACATTGAGCCCTGCTCCATCTACTGACAGTCACTCGGGAGGATCACCAAGATTACATCATACATCACCTAATAACAAACAAAAAATTCATGAACAAAATGGCAGTGTATCAGGTACAAACATAATTTTTATTAATGCTAAACTAAACTCATTTTATGTTATTTACTTATTTATTAAAATTAGATTATGAAGATAGTGGAACAGACAGTCCAGTACCATCAATGGTACTGGAAACAGTTCAAGCAGAGGTGAAAAAAGCAGTATCAGTTGCACCTGAACCAACGCCTACGTTAGGCGAACCTATTACAAGTAAGTGCGACATATTTTATTTAAAATAATGTACACTAAGTTAACAAATTTTAATTTTTCTTAAAGATGGACGACTTTTATGGGATTTTTTACACCAGTTGTTAAATGACCCTGCACAGCGATACAGTTCATGCATTCGTTGGTTTAATCACGAAAGTGGAATTTTTAAAATCACAGATCCAAATGGTTTGGCAAGACTTTGGGGTTTGCAGAAAAATCATCTTAATATGAATTTTGATAAGATGTCGCGTGCATTGAGATATTATTATCGTGTAAATATTCTACGGAAGGTACAAGGAGAAAGACATTGCTACCAGTATGTTAGAAAATAGATTTTGGTTAAAATGGAAATTTTAATTGATTTTAATTTTTACAGGTTTCTTAGGCAGCCGACTGAGTTGAAAAACTGTAAACAAAGGGCGCTTTTGAATAAACTTCGCATGAATGACAAACCTTTGGATATGAGTATCCACAGCAACAGTTTAGGAGGAATAAAAACTGAAGAACTGTAAAATCATTATATCACAAATTGCACACCCGTCCATATTTTAGACATTTTTAGATTTCAGGCTGCAAATTGAATATAAAGGCAGCAAAAAAGATCTCTGTATTTTTATTCTTTCATTTCTTTTTGTCTTTTCTCTAGTTGTTTTGCACAAAAAAGACAAAAATCATTTTTTTTAAATCTCCTATTCGGGACCAAACTGTAAAATAAAAAAGAAATGTACAGGTTTTTTTTTTTTACTTTTTTGTTTTGTTAAAATTCACTAACACAAATCGTGTCTAAAGATTGTATGTATACATCTTATTATTATTATTATTTACACTTAATTATTTCAGGTTATAAATTGTTCTTTATTTGTGTAAAGTATTTTTGTTTTATATTATTTAGACAAAATCATGTAAAGCTCATCAAATTATTTTTATTCAGTATACATTAAAGAAATAAAAACTAAATTAAAATGAATATTTAAATGATGAAACTTAAATAACGCAAATTATTCTGCAAGATAGCTGGTTTGCCGAGCTTCGATTCCACCCGCTTTAGGAAAAAGAATTACATCATCTAGAAAAAGTGAAAAAATAATTGTAAATAGCTAAGTTAAATATAAATATTAATAAATTTTAACATTACCTGCAACAATACTTGTGGTAGAATGATGTGCTCCAATTTTATCTGTTACTTGGCCGTAAGTGATCTTTCCTTGAACTAAACATCTCTGCCTAAACAAGGAAAATAGTAAATTAATATTAATGTAATTATTCTTTAAATTTTTACTAAGTTTTTCATACCCTTTTTTAAGAAAATTGAATACATTATCACGAAGATGTGGTTTAAATATCGATACTCTATGCCATTCGGTTTTTTGTTTGTAGTCTCCATTATCATCTTTGTAAGTTGTGTTTGTGGCCATAGAAAAAACGGTTACTGGGTTCGATTCAGTGCCCCTGCTTTGAGGATCAATACCAACTCGTCCTAAAAGTAACACTTGATTTATACCTGAAAAATATTTTAAATTAGTATTAGGATATTGCATCACTTTCATAAAAATCGAATACATTTTACAAAATTAATTTTAAATATATTTTAATTAATTTTATTTAATTTTGGCGTTTAAAAATAGCAGAAAATATTAAGTTTATACTTTTTTCTATTATAGGTATATCTTTATCCACTGCAGGCTCTTCACCAAATGCAGACGAATAAAAACGTGTAATCGGTCTAAAGAAGCAGGACGCTTTCTAAAAAATAAGTAAATTAAATGTGATTAAAAATTATAGGAACATTCAAATTCAGAACTTTTCTTTATCATAAACATAAGCACATGTTGCACCGATATTTATTCTAAATTTACACGAATATTACAGAAATAATGGCAAAATGTTATTTAAACATTTGGCGTATGCCAATATGTGGATAATTTAAACGATAAAACTTAAAAAACATGTGCTTTTCTACGATTTATATATATTCATACTTGAAAACTTGTTCGCAATGCCATGTTTATTTGCGAGTCTGGATTGAGATTGAAGATTTTTGGTTTTAGTTTAACCCGACCGAAACCAGGAGTGGAAAAATGATAAACACTTTTAAACGCCCTCTAGTGAATAAAAAGCCATTTATTTCATTGAAATAATAATAAATTTAATATTCTTTGATTAAACAAATCATAAAAAATCATTATACAGTATTACTATACAAAAAAAAAGAAAAAATGATGTAATAACACAAGTTATTCCTCATTAACAATCTGATCGTCCGTTGTTAAGAAAATAACATCGTCTATGAATGAAAAAAAATTACAATTAGCAGAAAAATATTACATAAATTTATACAAAATTTTATTTACTAGCAATTATTGTAGAAATAGATCGTTTTTCACCATTTTCCTTTACAACTACGCCGTGAGATAACATTCCTTTAACTAAACATCTATCCCTAAAACAGATAAAAATACCAATTAATATCATGTAGCATAGAATATTTAGATTTAAATGTTATGTTACCCCTTTTTTAGCTTCTTATATATTGTATCTCGTAAACCCGGTCTAAAAACATTAACTGTATGCCAATTAGTGCTTTGCTTTAATTCTTTGGTCTTTGGATCAGTGTACATAGAGTTTGTACCCAACGAGAAAACAGTTAGTGGACGTGTCTCGGTGCCTTTGCTTTTTGGATCTGTTCCAACTCGTCCCAAAAGTGTTACTTTATTTATAGCTGAAAATAGTAAATATATTTTGTAGAAAGATATACTTTTATGATTTGACTGACTTGAACACTATATTGTGTTTACATCTTTCAATTGGATGGTTAGTTGCATACAACCGTGAAACCGGCCTCAGGAAAACGGACGATTTCTAAAGAAAAATTCGTTAACGTTTAATTTTTTTGTCATCTAAAGAATTTCATATATTTACTTGTAAACATGCTCTCAGAGCAGCCATGCTTTAATTCATCACGTGACTTTGTTAACAAGAAAAGGTGAAACCACAATCAATCTGTGGTGAAACGGCTTATCAAGAAAATTGACTAAAACATTGAGAAAAATAAGATATAATGAAATTAATTGAGATAAATAATAAGTGAATCTATTTAATAATAAAAACAATATTAAAATTAAATATATACAATTATTTGTAGCAGCGCCATCTGGTCTACTTTCCCACCAAAAAATGGGTCTGCAGGCAAAGATAAAGAGATGACACTATAAAGCGATCGACCTAAGACTGCGTTGTTCCAACGTGTGATTACGCTACAATGTAGGCATTTAAATCATTTATTATTGCTTCGAAAGGTATTTTTCAATGAAACTATAGTATTTATTTTAGGTGATTATTTAACTAAACTGTGGAAATGAAGACCGATCAAAAACAAAGATGTTGAAGATTATTCACCGGTTCTTAGGAAAATGAAATATTGACTGCCGTGCTGTACTGATAGCTATTGTTCTGTTGAAAGCACGTATTAAAATTGGTTAGTACAGAGTTTTTATTAATAAGGATTAAATTATTTAAAAAGAAAAGAAAATGGCGTGTGATGAAAATGGCGCTGCCATTAACGGTGACATGTGGTCCAGTTAGTGGTGGATGAGTTTGATCTCGTATGACATATTTCGGTGCCAGGGGCCATCTGATGCCATTTTAGTTAAAAATAATTTATTTAATTTGTTTGTATGATACAAATTGCTACTATAATCCATGCTATAATCTTACTTACTTGTATTTTTTATTATTAGGTTACGATACAAGCATTCTAAAGTACACCAATTTCGATTTGAAATGAGAGCGAAAAAAACCGTTGGTAAATCTTTGTTTTTTTTAAAAAACTTTTTGAAACTGACGTAATATTTTTTATTTCAGAGTGTTTTTAATTGAAAGAAAGATATATTATTTACAATAAATAATATGAGCAGCAGTGAGTACATCTGAATCAATGGTTTGTCAGACGTAATCAAAACCTGGAATTTATATTATTCTTTATATTCGCGATATTAAACAAGATTATGATACTTAAAAGAACTACTTTGTTTTTATTGGATGATTTTTATTTTTACTTCTTTATTGAGAATTATTAAAATTTAAACTTATTTTCGTTTCAAACTTTTTTCTTTTTTAAATAAAATTTGTAAATAACTTTACTACAGTATAATATTCTTTTAACTTTAATTGTCACTAGATGGCATTAAACCTATAATAATATTAGCAAATGTCATCACTAGGTGGCATCATTTTCATTGGCAATTTAATCCTGTATGTACATCAGCCGTGTTTAGAAAGGTAATCACAATCTGTTTCTCATTTTACTTCTATTAACCTATTGCTGTGTCATAGGTAAGCTATTTATTATCATATTCACTTTTTATATCAAATGTAAACCATATTTAAAACTAATAATCTATATTTATATAATTTATTTAAAGCAGACGATATCATTGTACACATAAAACGATTAATAATTTAAAATTTATTTAAATCGACAGAAAAATTACATGTAATCAAACATGAAAAATCCTTATCACCTAATTAAATTTCTTAAAATATGATTTATGAATCAATAGAATTTCGATCGATAGTCAAACGTACGTGCAGAGAAGCTGAATTGATGATTATTTTAAAAATATTTCTAAATAAATATTTGAATTTAATTTGTTTTCAGTTAATACAAAAATGGCAGATTTAGTCCTAATTCCACAATCGGAGTACAGAGCATTATGCGAAGACTTAAAAACGGAATTACCGAGATCTTTAAAAGTAATAAAATGTATTAACAATTTGTTTATTTACAATTCAATTTTTTTTCTCTTTAAAGGTTATAAGTTTATTGCAACGATATCAAACCTCAAATGAAATTAAATGTTATGCACGAATGATTGGCACGAAAATAGATACAAAAATGGTGGTTATTAAACAAATTGATGAACGATTTCAAAAAGTAATTAATATTCTTGATATTATTTTTTAATTTGTGTAATTATTTCATTATCATTACAATTATTATTATTTCTATACATTTTAGTTTGATTTGGAGCAAGATTTTACTGTATTTTGCAATTCCTTCGAACAAATCAACAAAATGTTAGAAAACAAGACCGTTATGGATTCAAATAAAATTATTTTATTTCGAGATATCACTGAAGATCTTCTATCAAGTTATGTAGCTGCAAGTAGACGACATGCTGGCAAATTGCAGGTGTTAGAGACGGCGTTTATCCTTTATCAACTGCTTGATGAAAAGAAACTTATTAAAAAGTTAATAAGGAAAAGTCAAGTAAATATTATACAAAAATATATATAAATTTATTTTTTTTTAAACATTTTTTCCTAGTTTTCCTACCGATCTGGAATTTGGTCCAATTAATGAAGAAAGTCATGAATATATGATGAGAGTGTCTTGGTTATATCGTGAATTAGTGGCACCGGAAGAATTTCATCGTATGATGCTGTCAGATTTATCCACAGGGCTTTTTATACCGTTTTTAAGATCTCATGGAGCTCATCAAATGGAACATTCACGACATCTTGTATCCTGGGCTGTGTGTAATTCTGAAGGAAGTGTTGGCTTGGTTAATACACTTGCTGAACATCAAAATAAAGGTGATTTAATGTTTTTAATATATTTTAGATGTCTTTTAATTTGTAAATAAATGTATAAATGTATAAATTTGAATTTATAAATTTTTGTCAATTAATTTTTTGTGTGATTTTTGATATTATTCACATTTTAATGAAATAATTAAAAATCTATACGGAAAATTATAATTAAAATCTATTTTATAAAAATATAGTCAGAGGTGTTATGCCAATTTTTCTTATCGATGAACCCACGGAGGGTAGTTTTGCTGCTAAGCACTGCTTATCAACCAGGAAATTTATTTCTATAGAAATTAAATGGAATAGAGCAAATTGTTTTAAAATTAATTTCTGTATTGATTATAAAATAGAAAAATGTTTTGGAGAAAAACTATAAAATTTATATATAAAAAAAATAAATGTTGAAATGATATAGTTTAATGAATACATAATTTTTGCTTTTAGGTTACTCCAAATTAGTCATTTCTCATCTATGCAGGCAAATTCTTGAAAAAGGCAGAATTCCAACGGCGGATATAGATGAACGGCAAGTCGCAAAACTAGAGTTGTTCGAATCACTTGGATTTAAAAAAATTTATAAATATAAATGGGGATTTCATGTGCCAACCATTGCAGCTGAATTAGAAAAATTTACCAAATTCTCAACACAACTTAAACGTCTTGATGGTCGAGTTTTTAAACCATCACCACCATCACCTGTTGAAGAACATAAACCTACTATTCATATTCAGATTTAAAAATAAGAAATAAATTCATATTTTTTTCTAAAACAACTGAAACAGTGTATTTTCGTTTATTTTATTATTGTATTTAAATCTCATCTCATTTTCCGATTACGTAATTATTGTATCCAAGGTTACTAAGGCCGACGCGAAGTTTTGTGCTGCGGCCATTTTGTGAAAATGATTTGACACTGTATGTGACGATGCGGGCCAAACCAAATGGGAAAAAACCGCAAAAAAAATCGGGGTATAAGCCAAACTCAATAATAGGAAAGTACATTAAACCCCTTAAAGTTCTCGGTTACCATATTCTCGATCAGCTAGGTCACGGATCCGAAGGAGTTGTATTTTTGGTGCTCAATGAAAGAACTGGTAAAAAAGTCGCCATTAAAGCTTGCGATCGAAGAAAATGCCCAAAAAATGCAATTGGAGAGTTTTGGTTATGGGCTCACGTCGATCACCCGAATTGTCTCAAAGTAAGACAATAAGTTTTGTAACAAAATTTAGAATAGTTTTAAAATTGGCAGAAAAATAATGCCAATTAATAGCGACAGCTTGTAGTGGTTTTAAGAACTAAAAGTATTTTCTACATTTTTTAGATTCAAGAGAAATTTACTTTCAAAAAAATTGTGTATTATGTAATGGCATATACTCCAAATTTAACAGTTCTTGACTGGATCCAAGATGCATGGTTTGCACCACGTGTTGTTACTGATGATAATAAGCCTAATGAAGAAACATTGAAAAAATGGTGTCGACAAATTTTATCTGGTGTACAATATTTACACTATAAGAATTTTTTTCACCTGGACATTAAACCGGATAATGTGTTTCTTGACGAGTAAGCTATTTAGCTAAGTGTGTTGTGCAACTAAATATATTATAATTTAAGACTCGGGATCAATCAGGATCATAACTAATCTCAAAACAACGGCGATTTTGTGTTGTGTGGGAAAGTATCTTTTTTAAATTTAGTTTAATTATTTTGAAAATTAAAAATATTAAAAAAAAAAACAATATTTTAGACAATTTATTTTATAAAACAATTTTCACAGGAATTGGAACGTAAAAATTGGTGACTTTGGCTTTATGCGAACAGGTGATGATATAAGTGAACCCTTAATGTTGGGCTGTCCAGCATATATGCCACCGGAAGGACTAAGGTCACCGTTAAGTACAAAAATAGATTTAGCCAAAGTTGATATATGGAGTACAGGAATCACCATTCTGGAAATGCTCACGGGAAAACTATTATCCGGAAAAAATTTTCGAATATGTGCACAAAGAAGGACAAGTCTCTTGCAAAATTTGCGAGATAATCATCCAAAGTAAAAAAAAAACAACAAAAATAAACTAACATTTATCGATTTAATTTTCTAAACTATATAATAATTTTCTAGAGCGGTGAGAATGCAAACATTTTATCCTGGTGGACATGACCTCGTTGTTCATCTCGTCAGATGGGATCCTTTAATTCGTGTCACAGCCACTGAGGCATTACAACATCCTTGGTTAAGACTAAAAAATGACAATTCCCATATGCGAATTGATAAAATAGCTTCAGCAGGATCAGCTAATAGCAAGTTCAAATCACTTGCTGCCAGAAGCAGTTGAGTATAATTTTATTGAATTTGATATTGGGTCTCGAAAGATGATCAAAAGATAGGGTTATTAGAGTGACAAAATCTGCCACTGGTCAAATCCCATGAAAATTAGTGATAATTTTGAGACCACTGTTGATTACGGCCGGTTAAGCAATGCTTAAGGGCCCAACACTTAAGAGGCCTAAAGCCAGCTGAGATATTTGTTGGTCTCTGAAAATTGGCAATAAAATTTTTGTTTTATGCTCATGAAATTTCCCATATTAAGGGAGCAAAATTCCTAGTTAAGCCGCTGCCTTTTAACCATTAGTAGCCAGGTTTATAGATTATGGCAGTCTTGCATGTTAAGTTAAACACATTTGTGAAGAGGTTGATTTTCATAGTTAAATTTGTTACTAATTAGTCTTGCTTACCGCTGATATTTTGTTACGAAAGCAGAGTTTGGGCCAATGACAATGGCAGGAAAATTAGATCCTTTGTCACCACGTCCATTTAAAATCCCAACTTTAAAATTCTTAAATCAAGCACCGCAACCAGCAAAAAGTGAAAAACCTAGAAACAAACTGACTGCAAAGAAATTAGATAGAAGGAAAGTGGTTAAAGAACAATCGGCTCCAGTTCAACAACCGAGATCGAAATTTAATCAAATAAGAAAACGAAAATTGAGAGAGATTGAACCAAGTAAAGAATACTTTAATTGGTTAGAGATTCGTGTAAGTTATAAACAATGTTTGTTTTTTTTTTTCTTTAACAGCTGACATTAATGTAAGAAAAAGGTTCAGACCAAATAACTATAAGAATGAATCGTATCCATGACCGCAGCGCTATAAATTATAATAAAATTCTATAAAAAAAAATGGAAGTTAAAATACGGAAAAAAAATATAATAAAATATTGTGTATTGTACAAATTTCATTCGTTGTAATTTGTAAATTAAAAAAACAAGCTATAATAAAATTCAAAAAAAAACAACAAGTGTCTCATTATTGCATCATAACCGCCATTTTAACAGTCGGTTGGGGATTTGTCCCCGTCGGCTGACTCGTACTTCTACAATGGAAATTTTCTTTTATTCTTTTTATCACATAAGTAACATTTTTTAAACTTCGCAAAGATTTTGTAACTAAGAAATTTTGAGTGAATATTCAGTAAAAAAAAAACTAAAAGAGATGGCTGCAGCTCGTCGAGTATTTTGTGAGTAGATTGACAGTTTTATTTAGCCGCCACATTGATCGCAAATGAATTTGATTTATTTAGCTGACGGAAAGTTGGCAAGTCGTGAACGAAGACTTATTCGAGTGGAATCTGCAGCTTCCACTGGCGGCCTCCGACATGTGATTTTTCGTAAAATTAGTTCGTCCCAATCTACTGAAAAGAATGGAGAATACGGAGCAGTTCATGTATCTCCTCCATGTGGCGATCGCGAGCAATTAGATATAGAAGTCCGCCATTTTCCTTCTGCTTTGAGTCAACAAATGAGGATTTTGAATGAAGAATATTTGAGCCTTCAAGAAGAGTTGGAACTGCATCAACAAGAACTTCAAAGCGTCAAGGACCATCTGGACGATCTAGAGCGAATGGTTCGTAATAATATAATCTAATTGATTTCTTTTTATTACTCATAATATTTCACATTGATAGAGAACGGCGCTTTTACAAAGACTGGAGTTTTTGCAATCATTTATTCAAACTCGAAAATCGGTATAATTCTACAGACTTTTCTATTAGTACGATAAAAGTTAATGGTTTAAATTTAAATAGGAGGTACAAAATTACGAAACTGAATCAAATTCTGGTAATTTTATTTATTTTTCAGTTCAGATTAATAGTTTATAAGAGAAAACTTAGGTATTTCCGTTTTGAATTTAGGTTATATAAAGCGCTTTGTCAGTAACAACCGTGTTTTTAAATTTTTTCGGAATATGCTTGTTCGTGAAAAGTGAATTCGTTAAAAGTAACTAACACATTTTCATATTTTTAATTATTATAATTATCATTCGGTTGGCTTTTAAAATAACGTAATTTGTGATTAAAATTTTTCCTTTGGAAGTGCTCTTAATAACAAATGAGACATTTTGTTTACTTTTATCTCGAATATACAGCTCGGCTTTAATCTGTGCTTACGGTTGTAGCACCATGCAACTTATAAGGCCCTAAGCACAATCGCACAAATGGACTTACGGAAGCCTAGAGTAGTTATCAATTTTCAAATTTTCCTCAAATTTTGCCTTCAATTTTTACTGTTAAAAAAGAAAGAAATATTCAAAACAGGTTCTAAATTTTTACAAGTCCGATAATCATTAAATATTCGATTAATTTAATTATTACTTTTAACAAGTAACAATTAATTAACTAAACTCAATGAAAAAATCCTCAATAACAAAACATCATATACACCATCAAGACTGGAAAGAAAAAAATACAAACCTTAGATCGTAACCATAGCAACACAGAAATTGAGAAAATCGACTCAAGTCACTAGACGAAAAAGCGAAAGAGATTACGCTATTTGATCGTTAACCGCCAAGTTTAGTTCGGTGCTAATGCGACGTCGTAAGCAGCTCTATGTTGCGTCCGCTCGTTGGCGTTTAATGTGGAGAATAATTGCGTTCAAGTGGTGCGATGGCGGCGCCTCCACGTGTTGATGATATTCCATTAATGTAGTGGCACCGTGTTTTCCCATTTCATTATCATAAACAACAGAACGAAACCGAAACTCGCTTGGCATTGCTCTACACAGCCTTGCGATTGGTCAATACATTTTCTTTACTTTCCCCCTTATAGAAACAATGGGGAATGTGAGGGGAGTGGAGAAAATATGGCGGCAAATGGCCGTTTTGGAAAATGTGTCGACTTGTTAGCACGTTATGCACAGGTGATGACGTCATTTGGAATTCATTTACACCTGAGGGTGTGGCAATGGCGCCAGGTGAGCCAAACTGACCGTCATTAGCAAAACAAATGAACACATATTTTTCTAAATGGGAGAAATTTTTTCGAAGCTTTGTATGGGAAGGGGGGCATGGAGTGGAATCAGGGGCTTCTTGGCCAATGAATTTGAGGGTGGAGTGGAATAGAGAGGGTGGAAGGGGGTTGGGTGCCACCGAGCGACTGACGCCGAAGATAATCAAGGAACGTGGGTCTGCAGCTGACGGCCCATTAGTCGCGAACGCGGACGGCGTTCGTGGTGCTGTCACATGCACGCCCCCACGCACAGAAAAAAAAGTAATAAAATAAAATAAAAAAAATGGGAAAAGAAAATAGGACTAAATAAAGAAAAAAGAAGTAATGGGTTTGGCTTAAGTGTATGTATGTGCAGTAGATGATGGAAAAAACAATTTGGGGCTGGGGTAAATTTGTTAGGAAGGGGAAAATCAATTAAGGATTGAATTTGCTTGTTGGAAAAATTAGGAGATTAAGAAATAAATGGGGTATCTGTTGAATGATGGAGTAATTTATTTTTGTTTATTTTTTTTTAATCATTAAAAATGCTCTCACAGTGAAACGATTTTGGAATATTTTTTATTAATTTTATTAAAAATAAATAAATTCACTGGGTTGGCGTGTTATGTGTATTAACAGTTTTGCCTAATATTTCCATACAATACGTATTTAAATAAGAGAGGAATTGGTTAATAACTTATTTACTGAATTGTTCCATGTTATTTTTCAAGGGAATGGAGTTTTATTTAATAAATTCCAATCTTATATTTTTTGATCAAGTGGGAAATGGTGGTTTTGTTATAGCGAGGTCTGCTTCCTTGTTGAGATTGGATTTCTGCTTGGTCTCATTTGACCCCCGCTCTAATGCGTCACACTAAATCAAACTTCACCTCCCTCCTACCTTCTTTTCCCTCTCTATACCACCCCTCCTCCCCACCCTTTCATCTCTCATGATTCTCCCTGACGTCATAGTCGGCAAAGCCGTCACCACAAGCTGTTGACTTTAATCCGATTGGATTGATTCTACTAAACATATGTGCACGCCCTCTCACGGAGCCACGGGTAATGAGGCGTCACTGACTGACCCCCTCCTCCTCACCGTATCCACTCTCTTTTCGCTCTCCCTTCTTATTACATAAATGTGTGTAAACAATATGCTGCCATTGCTAAAATGAATAGTTCATTTTGATTGGTTTATACCAGAATTATACAACACAGTGAATATACCATTATTTTATATTATTATAGTTACTTTTCTTTGATAGTGGGAAGTGATAATTTATCTTTGAGCTATGATATGACAGGAAATGAGAAAATTTGCATGAAAAATCAAGTTAAAAATTAATTCTACAGTGGGAAACATCAAATAAGGAAACATAGGTTAAGGTTATCTATGTTGAAGAACTTTTGAGAAAAAAGAAATTTTTCAGACGTTTGAAAAAGTTTTAACTGAATAATTTGAATTAATTTTAAACATAAAATGAAATTGAAGTGACATATCAATATATTATAAAATATAGCTCTTTAATGTACATTAAATGCCTAGTGTAAAAAGATTTAATTTAATATAGCGCTCCTGTTATAAAATGAAACTCAATAGAGGGAGTAACCAACATTAAAGAGATAATTATCAATTGTCATTATTTGTGACTAAATCATCACAGCTAATGAGGTTTTGCCCACAGTTTATGATTGGAAAATGAAGTAATAATCAAACTAAAGCTTATTATTATTAACTTTACATATTTTCATATTCAAATATTTATTTTTAATAAAAAAAAAAAATAAAAATAAAAATAAACCCTTAAGAAATAAATTAACTAGAAATGTGTTCATTTTGAGTAATTATTAACCAAACAAAAAAACGAACAAAAAATTGATTTAATATGGAAATAAAGTGCCAATGTTGAAATAAAGTCAAGATTCAGTTGCGAGGTTGAATTTTTATTTCCTTCTCTTTTTTCTTTTTTTTTTACTCTCTTTTTTTTCTCATGTCATAATAGAAGCAACGGATGGAGCTCGATCAAATATATTTGGGCGAAGGTGAAGAGTAATAAGCCCTGCAATGAGGAGGGGGTGGAATCAATAAGTGGCACGGGTCTCTCTCTTTTAGGAACATGGCGGCCATAAAATGAGTCTCGAGCTTCAATTACTGCAGCAATTACTCTCCTAATGTATTTAGGAGTGGGATGAAATGTAGCTTCAAATTGTGTGGCCAACAGCTTGAGATGACAGATCTCCCTCCGTTTTGTCCCTTCTTTTATCGTTACCCAAGCCCTTGCGAGTGTCAGGAACACGGCAGATGCCTTTATGATATCCTAATGGATTGATTTTAATCATGTGACGTCATTATATTTCTCGTTTATCACTTCTTTGAGAACGGTAATGTATAAAGGGTCTCTAAACACACTTGTTTATGTAAAATTATTAAATTTATATATATTTATAAAATAAAAAATTAAAAAAAATAAAACAAATATCCCATTTTTGACAAGATTTAAATCTTTAGTAGATCTAATATGAATTTTGAAGAAAAAATTCAATTTAAATTTTGGATATGCAATGAATATATGAGAGAAATGGAAAAATAATGGATTTATTGGAACTCTTATGCCGTGCTCCAAATGTACTAAAATTGTATCCAAAAATACTAAATCTTCAAAAAAGTGATAGTAATCAAGTTTTTTGATATACCCTCATGATATTATTAATTTTGTCAACAGTTTGTTGTGCCAATAATTGTGTAGACATTTTGATGAAAGGATTCATTTACACATGTCCTTTAAGTAGTGTAAGAACAGAGCTAAGCTAACTTTGTTTAGCTTCAGTTGGAAATGATGTTCACATATAAATATAAGCTGCATTTGAAATTTTTTTTTATTTTTTAAACTTTTTTAAAATTGTTTTTAAATAGAATATCAGTAAGATGAAATAAACTTAAATTTTATGGTAAAAAAAATCTGAAAGAAATTATTTGAAACTACACAATAGTGAATTTTTCTGTAAAAAATAAAAGAAATAAAATCAACTACGTACATAAAATTACAGAGTTTATGTACAGACAAAAGTAAGCTTTTTGTTTTTCGTTTAAAAACTATGTACTGAGGTCGACAAGTTGTTAAAAATCGTTCATTTTGTTTCGTTTAGGAACGTATAGAAACGCGATCACAACCGAATTGCTTATTTACTTCCCAGGCGGCGCTGAATTGCAAATGGCTTCTCTTTTAAAAGAAGATCACAAAACTATTTACATCGAATTGAAATAATGTAATACAAATTCTATCATCAGTCGTCTGAGATTAAAATAGTTTAGTAAGTACAATATAAGTGTTTTTAACGTTGATATTTAATTTGTTCTTGGTTTGAATAGGAATAAAGCAGTGCAAGGTATTTCCAACTTAATTTAGCGGTTCTGAGGTTTGTTAGGTGAGTTAAATTTAGATTATATTTCTGATTTCTGATTTTTTTTACACAGTTTTTATTATCAAATAATGGGGTACAATCACATCAACAACCATCTTGAAGACTTGAATGGTTTCCAGGAGCATAACTATGGGTAGCAAAAGCAAGCAATGTATAAGATTGTTTGTTTTTAAAAATTTAATTTATATTCATAACTGAATAACGAATATTGAATGAGGATTTATTTAGATTAACTTAAATGTACAATTGGTGCATTCAATATCTTTTAGCTTTCCGAAAGCCAATTTTGTTGCTTTTGTGAAATCCACAAAATCGGCTTTTGACTTTGAACAGTTTACTGATATCTTGCTTTCAGCAATTTGCTTTCCAAAACGGTTCTTAGAACTAGTTCTTGAATCTCAAGACCTGACCAATAAAACCACACTGATCTAAGTCAAAACAAGATGGCAGCAGATTTGCTTTCGGAAAGCCAAATTGGCTTTCCGAAAGCAAGTCTGAAGTAGCTTTCATAAAATCGGCTTTTGGGAAAGCCGAATTCCTAAAAGTGACGTAAATCGTGTCTACTTCCTGTCTTGAAAAGCCACGAAAGAAAAGTCGCAAAAGCAAAGATATTGAATGCACCTAATGTGAAATTTAGAAATGATTTCGCATTTACCCCATTATTTGAAAATAACATTTTTTTTAGAGCAACAAAAAAATTAAAACTCTTAATTGAAAAAATGGAAATAGAGTTAATTCAAAGTTAAATCAACTTTCAACTGCAGACTTATCTTTACCATTACATTTGGCTTAGAAAAGTCACAAAGTTTGCTTTCAACATTGAATGATTCTATTACCACAAGAATGCCCAATATAAAACCTGTTAGAAATTATAAGGTTCACTAATAACAAAGTAAGCAAAGCAAATGATAATGTGAGTAACTTGTCCGGGTTTAGTCCATTTACTATTTCCACTCAATTCACCATCCCGCCGCCCGGTAGCAATTGCATAAACAACACAAACTCAAGTTGCCACTTCAATTTTTTTTTTTTTACAATACTTTAATTTCTTCCTCATCGGAATCCTCGCCTTGGCTGTCCCTGCGTCCTTCATGAATTTGCCCACCACCTCTTAAATTATCCCCCGACGATGTGATGGACGTGGGACTTGTACACGAACTCATATCCATTTCACCAATTCGACACTCGATGTCGCCACACGTTGTTTTCCTGTCCTCTGGATCACTCAGATCCGGATTTGGATTGTTCTTATTGGGTAAGGTTTGGTCACGTGATCCACCTGACGCAAGAAGTTCCCTTTCCTTGGAATTGCGCCATTTCATCCTTCTGTTTTGGAACCAGATTTTGACCTGGAAAAAAAGAAGTCGAAAAAGAAATAAGATTTTATTTTATTTTATTTTATTTTCTCAATACGATAAGGAAATAAAAATAAAAAGAAGAAAATTGCGTCGATTTGTGTAATGGGAGATTTTGTGGATGGTTGAGTGAAGAGATCCAATGAGAGCGTGTGCAGGTGGGGGGTCACGGGAAGAGGTGCCTTTAATCAAGGTGCGACGGAGCGTGCGCAGTTTGCGGACCATTAGGCACGCACCTGCGCGCTACTAGAGGGTTTGATGTTAGTTCGCCCTTTGACCACCAGGAAGCAAACAAGGTTGACTGACATGTGACGTTATGATAAATTACAGGGTTTAAATAATAAACTGCAAATGAGTTTACATTTGAATTGGTTTTATATTTGAAGAGTTGAAAGTGACTAGATAATGTTTCATGGATTTTTGACAAAAACAAATCCTAGAAAGAATATGTGACAGATTGTCTGTCATTGTAGATGAAATTAATTAGACTTTGCGGTTTGTTTATTTCTCATTAATAATAGACATTGCTGTTGTGGATTTTGATTTGGAATTCAATTGTTTTTTGTTGTTTCAGAAGAGACAGTGGAACTCAACTTGTGTAGAAATTTATAAGTCATAAAGTATATTCAATATTATAATGCTTTTTGAAATCAGATTATGTCGATTTTGAAAAATTAAGGAAATCGGCTTTTGACTTGAGCTGAGGGCTGGATTTACGTATAAGCAAAATAAGCAGTAGCTTAGGGTCCCCACCAATTGGGCGCCTCAGAAAAATAAGTAGAAAAAAATATTATAATGATTTTGATGTGAATGAATGTATTTAAATCAGAAATATAATTTTTGGTTAAGGTCCTGCAAGACCTAAATCTGACCCTGCTTGAGCTGCTTACCAAAATCTTGCTTTCAACAAGATACATTTATTTATTTTTCCAAAACTTTTAATTTCTATCAAAAATGAAATAAGTAGATCCTTGGATTGTTCTGATTTAATTGATGAGTTTGCATCCATGAAAA
>JAQFZN010000846.1:0-21884 GCA_034687075.1 Geophilus carpophagus | reverse complement strand
TTATTTGTTGCTATTTTTTAAATTTTGTATAGCTTTTTTTATTAAATGCTAAATTTTACTATTATTAATGTAAATTTTTGTCATTTGTTGTTTCAGCAAGTCAAGTCACCTTTCAAATAATTTCGTAGAAACATTACCTGTTTCAAACAATCACATCGAATTACATAGAAAAAACTAGAAGCATAATTCTTTATTACAAAACCATTTTATTCTTTCACAAAATAATAAAAACCGAATTATTTTAGAACATGCATTTTAAGTTACAGCAAAATGAATGTAGTATCTCTTCATGCTTAAACTGTTATCACTAGTCATTTATTGACGACCTCTGCCTCGGTTACCACCTCTACCTCGGTTACCACCACGGGCTCTAAATCCACCTTTTCCACGATTAAATGATCCACTAAGGCCTTTTTCTTGTCCAGGCTTAGGTGATTTACGAAAAAAACTTCCCTTTCTTTTTTTAAAACCATGACTATTATTTTCTACAAATAATAAATGAATAAAAATTAATAATAAACAAATATCGAGATAATTTAATCATACTTGGCATTAAAATGGCGGCGTACAAAACATCAACTTTTTGTTTATTGATAACTTTATCAAATGAACTTTCAAAAGCTTCCTTTGCATCTTTTTCGTTAAAAAAAGTTACATATCCATTAGAAAAACTAAAAAAAATTAATTAAATAAAAATTTAATACAAGTCAATTTGCTATTAAATAAATTTCATACTCGTCTGAAATTTTAACTTCTTTGTTTTTTGGGAAAGCAGATTTTAAATCAGCCTCAGTTGTACCATCGGGTAACGGAGCAACTTTCAATTTTAATCTGTCCAATGCGTGTACAAATTTGGTGCCAAAAAAGGTTGGAGTTCTTCCGCTTTTAACTCCTGTGAATGAAACACTCACAGTTTCGTCACCGATAGATTTCTGTGATAATTGTTTCAAATTTTTCTCAGCTGTAGATTCATCAGCAAAACCAATTACTGCAGTACTATTAATAAAATTAAATAAGTATATTAAAATAAATTGAAAAAAATAATATTCAAAGTTATAATTCTACTTACATTTTGTTGGCCCCCATTCTTACACTCAAAATATCTGATGATAATTCTTTAACTTGTTCGGCAGTCGTATCCAATGGAAATCGTACAAACAATGAACGATTTTGAAGTTCCACTATAATAATAGAAATAGAAAAAAGTTACTAAAAATTATAGAATAAATCAAAATTTTTAACAATTTATACCAATTCTTTTAATTTGAGCTTTGATTTCATCATTGCCGCAGTCAAATGCATAGGTTAATTTTATTGGAGTTTCGGCAATGTCATCTTCAGCTTTTCGTTTTACTCCACCCTTTTTAGCTTTGCCGTTTTCTTCTTTTACTTCTTCGGTCGACATTTCTTCATCACTTTCAACGACTTCCTCTTCTTTCTTTCCTTTTGGAGTCTTAGCTGGTGTCTGTTTACCCTTTTTAGTTTCAATTGGAGTTTTGGCTAATGGAGTCTTAGCGGGTGTTTGTTTGCCTTTCTTAGGTTCAACTGGAGTTTTAGCTTCAGGTTTTTGGGGGGTTTTAGTTTCCTTTTTCAGCGGGGTTTTTTGTTGCTTATTTGGAGTGTTAAGAGATTGCTTCTTTGGTGATTTAGCATTTGGTGGTTTGTTAACTAATTCTGGGATTTCTTCATCATCGTCATCTTCTAAAAATATAAAATTATCAATTACATTAAGGCTCAGTCAATAAATAACGCGAATGAAAATATATTACCTTCATCGTCATCTTCTTCTTCGTCTTCCTCATCGTTTTCGTCATCTAAATCTGAATCGTCCAAATCGTCAGAATCGTCTTCGCCATTTTCTAAATCAGATAAATCAAAATTATCCTCTAAATTATGAGAATCGTCTTCGCCGCTTTCTAAACCAGATAATTCAGAATTATCCTCTAAATCTGAATAAAAAATTAATTGATTATTAAATTAAAAATTATTACGTTAAGAGTTTCAACAGCATATCGATTTTATAATTTCACCATGTGTTCGCAACCAGTTGACTTTAAAATATCGTTTAAAATAAAATAAAAATCTTGTAATTACCAATTTCATCTTCACTATTGAAATCTTCATCGTCGGATTCATCGTCATCATCTTCGAAGACAATCTTTTTCTTTTCTTCCGTCTTTTTCGCCTAAAACATACAATGCCGTAGTCAGTTAACACGTGGTTTACATTATTTCGCTTTAAAAAAAATAAATAACATACCGATCCTTCCATCTTCTTTTTCTTCATCATCATTGGAGTGATTTTAGCCATTTGGAATATTTCAAAGAACTAAGTTAATCGAGAACGTTGCAATTAGACCTGCTAGTGCTGTAACCACGTGTGCGCCGCTTGCTAGTTCTGCACAAACGTTATAAGCACTTTCTTCTGAACTGTCTTCTTTCCTATTGGACTGAATTGTCTTAGTCTCTGCTATTGGTGCAAATTAAAAACTGCTAAATAATATGACCAATAGAGAAAGAATTAACAAATTAGAATGGTGTCAAGTGTGAGAACTAAAACAAATTTATTTAAAGTAAAAGCGCTAAAATAAAATTTCAAATTCACGCTATCAAACGTTTGCATTGTAAAGCCAAGATTTAGTTTAACATGCGTACCATAATTGATTGATCAAATTTAAAAATTAATAAAAAAGTAAACAAGCTAGTACGAATAAATTATTTATTTATGTATCTACATTTACACTTATACACATTTTAAAATTTATTTATACCGAAGGTATATCGAAATAAGAAACTTAATTTGAAAGTTTTGTCTTTTCTCACTTTTACATAATTTACATAACAATTTAAATTATTCTTTCAAATATGAAAATACGTACAAATTATACCGATACGCTACTTCCTTCTAAAAGATTAGAAGGTGTTTCCTCCATCAGTTTAGCGTACAAATTCCCTAACACGATTCCAAGAAAAATCAAAGTACCAATATGTTGATTAGCTAGAAATTTTTCTTTACAATCTTCAGCATCATTAATATCTAAAGTCATAATTTGATGAGCTAATAAACCCCCAGTCAAGCCTACACTAGCAAAGTAAGGTAATGTCTGATTAGCAAAATAACCAGCAGCACACAAATTTGCTATCATTGAAACTGAAAAAAGAGACAACCAACGCTGAGTGTATTCGCCAAAAGTAAGCGCTGTCGATTTAATCCCAATAATTAAATCATCTTTGGCATCCTATAAACAAAACAATTCAAATTAATTTATATTCATTAATACATAAAATGTGTAAATATTTACCTGATGTCCGTATATAGTGTCGTAAATAAGAGTCCATGAAATCCCTGATAAATACAGGGGTAAACAAACGGACCAATCATTAGACCCGTAAACTGCACTCCAACCGAGCAATGCTCCCCAATTAAATGCCATTCCTAAAGAATAAAAAGCAGCTATTTTTAATACAATAATTTGAAATATAATAAAAATAAATTTAAGTTGTAATACCCAAAGTTAACTGCGGCCAATCAGTTACTCGTTTCATTAAAGGATACACAATTACTATACCCAAAGAACTTGCTCCTAATAAGATACTGTAAAAAGAATATATATTTTATCTCAAAAAATAATAACAATAAAATTATGTTGCTTTCATACCTGTAGAAATTAAATTGGCATAAAATTAAAAGACTGATTCCTAATTGGCCTGCTAGTAATGTTAGTGCATCTAACATGCTCAATTCTTTACTTGCTAAAGGTCGATTTTTTGTTCTTTTAACTTTTGCATCCAACTCACGATCCCACATGTCGTTTATGGTGCATCCAGCTCCTCGCATGAAAAATGCACCGGCTCCAAATAAGAGTAGAAGTTCTGGATTTGGGAATACCGAACTTGCTCCAGCGGCGAGTGCTAAACTCCAACCACATGGCCAAAATAGAAGCCATGTACCTAATTGAAAAAATAAAACAAATAATATTTATAATAATTATTTAAGTGAGGTGAATGTAAATAAAAATTCAAGGTTATCACCTATCGGTTTGTCGACTCTCATAAGACGAAGAAATGGTTGCACAGATGAAGGAGTGGATTTTACAAACTTTTCGGCTAAGGTGGAGTTTAGTCGATGTGCATTTTGTACAGAATTTGTTTTTGGCTTATTGTTGGTTGCAAATAAATTAGTCGATATACATGAACACGCTCTTACTTGCTGATAATGGCTTAATTTAGTAAAAATTTGCCGTAATGATTGATCTCTTATTGAGGTTTCGGTTAATAACCTTATGTATCTGTAAAATATCATATTTCATCGATAGAATTAATTAAATTTTATCAAACATTTGTGTGCCTTAACCCGGCCATGAGCAGACGCTTCCAATCGAAAGATTTTTGAAGAGTTGTACGGTAGTCCGAAAGGACTAGGACCAAATTCTAGTACAGCCGATATTCGTGAAAAAAAAAACTGTGAAAAAATAAATTGTATTTAAATAATGTAGTCATAGTTTTTAATACACCATTTTGGGCATTTTTAAAATGCAAACATGAGCTTAACATTACAAAAATGTACCACTAGAATACCGTATTTTTTATTTTACTACCAAAAACAACAAATTAGTTTGCATTCCTTAGTGCTAATACCTGTAATAAATATCAAATCACCTAAAAAGTAATTAGTTAAAATGATACACTTTTAAAAATTAATAATAAAATTTTATTGTAAGAAAACCATTTATCGCTTTTGCAGCTAGTGACGCCAAGTGACATAAATTGAAATGCATTTTATACTGACCTCACCAATAGATAGCAGAAGTCGATCGAAAACTTAACCCGAGCACGAAATTTGTGGTAAATCTGATGTTTTAGTAAATGACAACAATAGGAAAAGGGAAATGTACCGAATTGGTTTATTATCTCGATACGGAAACTTAGCAGAGCCGTTAAAAATCAGCTTGAAACATCAAAAAGTAAAACGAACATATTCCCGCGCTCTATACGATCCTGAAAATAAAGGAGGTCGACAAAAACATATAAATTTCGACACATTAGGAACGTGGGATAATCGAATCGAACTTCCATTATTACTACAAGAGAGCATAAAACAGGGAAAACCGATTCCTAAAATTTCAGTTGACAACGTGGGCAGTGCGAGTTTGATTGGCAGACGATCGACAAACGAGGATCGGATACAAATCAAGGAAATTTCACCAGATTTACTATATTTAGCGGTTTTCGATGGGCACGGCGGAAGTGATTGTGCAGATTTTTGTAGTGAACGGTTACAAGACCATATTTGTTTCTGGTTAAAACGTGGGGAAAATGATCTGAAAACAATTTTACTTACTTCCTTTTTAGAAATTAATAACGCTTATTCTCGTTTTATTACATATAATTGTTCTAGTAAGTGTTTATTAATTTATTGTAAATAAATTTAATTTACTTTTAATTAATAAATTAATTTCTAGATGAAGAAGCATTTACCTCTGGTACGACTGCAACAGTTTGTTTACTCAAAAACAGTATAGAATTGGTGATTGGACATGTTGGTGACAGTCGCGCCATTTTATGTCGAAATGGAGAAGCTCGAAAACTAACAACAGATCACTCACCTTCTTTAAAGACTGAAAAAGTAGATTATATAAAATGTAATTGATTCGAAATTATATCTTGTAAAAATGTATTTGTTAAAGGAAAGAATTGATAAATCTAAAGGTATGGTAGTCACGGATAGTAATGGCCGATCGCTTGTTAACGGACGTTTGGCAATGACGAGGAGTTTAGGAGATTTAGATTTAAAACCTTACGGAGTAACGGCGATGCCTGATACCAGATCATTACAAGTATGGTTGTTGATATTTTACGCATTATTTGAATTAATTGTAAAAATTATTTACAGGTTAAACACGGGAAAGATGCATTTTTAGTTCTAACGACTGATGGTATTAATTTTGTTATGTCTGATCAAGAAATTTGTGACGGAATTTGTCGTCATCATGATCCGCAAGAGGCCGCGAATTTTATCACGGATCAAGCTTTACAATTTGCTTCCGAGGATAATAGTACTGCTGTTATAGTACCATTTGGTTCTTGGGGTAAATTTGTTAGTACCGCTCATAGTTTTCATTTTGGCAGAAGTATGATAAGAAGCAGTAGGTTTTAAATCGAATAAAATGTAGTAAAATAAAATACAAGTACATTATTTTTGTTGTTTAATAAATATTTTTATTATATGTTAGAAAAATTATCAAAATCTATTCTGTTTATATTTTTAATAAAAAAATATAATTAAAAAAATATTTCTACAAGTTATGCATTGCCATGTATTCTTTTTCTTTACCACCATAATTTTTTACAGACTTTTTACCGATACTATCAGATAATTTTTCTACTAAATCTGCGAATACTAGTTGATGCATATTTTTACTTAATAAATACAAAACAAACCAATCACCTACGTTTATGTGTTGAACTATAGTTGAAAGCGAAGCTACAGGGACTAAAATAGCTCTCGCTCTAAGTAAAAGGACTCTGCAGGTTACGGATTTAAGGGTAACTAATCTGTAGATTATGTTAACACCCGATACAATTGCTAATGTGAAGAACCAGAACCAAAGAAATATGTATATTTTCTCATTGACGATGTTGAGCGGAAGCACACACAAGGCGTCAAAGGTTTGCAGTCCCGCGCCGTGGCCGTGACTGTGGAATGTGCATTTGGTCATTCGAGGAAAAACACGAATCATGGGATCAGTGACTGTTGGTGATTTTTGACTGACGTATTTTAGAACTTGAGTGCCGAATGTGAGAAATTCCCATCCCAGAAATCGATCGGTTAAATGAATTTGTCCTATAATGTTGATCAGGTTGAACGTTTCACAAATAATGTATCTGAAAATAAAAAAATAACGGTTAATTAAATTTAAAAAAAAAAATCAAGAAATTCAAATGTAACGATTTTTCTCTTTCCAGTTGAGTTATGAATGTTGATATAACAGAATTACAATTTAAACTCAAAACTGAACTGGAAAATATATTTTTTTCGGTTAGAGTTTTATTTACCTGTAAAGATATGCATTATGTGTCCTTAAATTATTCATCATATAATCGTGAAGTAAATTAATCTTTCTTTTCTTTTCTTCTTCTTCTATAATGGGCATATACATTTCGAGAAGCAGCATCTTCATTTTCCCACCTTCCCACATCTTCCAAACGTATCTCGGTATATAAAACATGACAGCTTGAAGAAAGAGCATAAAAGCGACCCATTGGTAATATTTGTGGTAAACGAATTCTTCTCCATCATCTGGTTGACCTATTCCATGATAAACAACATCTTTTCCCACAACCTTATTAAAGCTCGATGGAATGGAATGTGTAGCATTAACCCAACAGAATTGATTAAGAACTGCTTCAGGAATAGTGCCAGTTTGCATACAGGAAATTGGATCACCAATATATTCTCGACTCGTTTCAAGAATGATAAAAGCGACGAGTACAACAACAGTCAACTTATAATGTAGTCGAAAGGCATGGTTGTCAATAATCGTGCAGTTGATTTTAGGCAAAAGCGATTTGAGACCGTCAAAGAGAAACATGACGAAATACTGTAATAATAAAAAAGTTGTTTAAAACTGATTTCTCGGGAATAAAAGTGATTAAAAAACGATTAAATTTTGTTTTCATCCAAAATTACAACTTACTTATTGCGGGAACAACAGCTAATTGTAAAATGATCAAGTGCTGTAAGTAAATTTATACTATATTAGCCTAATTAATCACCAGGCCGGATAATGGGCGAGGGTTGGGTTTTCCGTTTTACGAAAACGTCAATTTCGCAATAACAATCGTGAGCTTTCTCTGTAGTTTGAAAAACTTACTATTCTCATCTGAATTCTCAGAACAATTTCCTGGTTGCAAAGTAAGGTGCACCTTGCATCAACCATAATGCAATGAATATTTAATAAGTGAAATATTTTGTAATTCTGATGTAGCAATAAAAGAAATAATAAAACAATTTATCAATTTTATTAGCCATTTTATTAAATGTGTAATCTTTATTTATATTAAGTTTATTTCTATATACATATATGGTGATAAATTTCAAATTGCTTTTCTCCAGAAAAGCTTTTAAATGTGATCAATAAACTGTTAAGGTGAGGTAAAATTCAATTTGGGCCCTTTAAATTCTCGAAAGGTTTGTTGCAGAAATGTTATCTACACTTTACAAGCATTTGTGGATTGAATAACGTGGTATTTCTCGTTTAAAACTTCCTTTTCATTTTACAGCTTCAAGCCATGAGCTTTACTCGTAGCTCTTGTTTGTTATCTTAGGGATTTGACAGACACGTGTATCGTCTGTGATTAGAATATCACTTTGAGATCGTTTTTTATTCACACTTTCGCGTCTTTAAATACTGCAAATTATTGAATGATAATTTTTAATGAAAATATTTATTTTCTCATTACATAAACATTTTAACCGCATTAAAGTGAAAGAGATTGCGCTTATACTTATCAACGGAGGTGTATTTTAGGTTGGAGGTTAGTGATTGGTGCACCGAGTGACGTGTTGCTATGGCAACCTGGCATCTCAAAGCCTTACTTTCCTCCTGGAAAGAAAATCAGCCATACCCCAGTTGCACAAATCAAAATCGCCCGTTGAATTGAGCAATGAACACACGGTAGGTTGAAACCTGTTGCATAAATTGATGAATGGTTGTGCTATTTTCTAGTTAAAGTTTTTAGGGAAAAAAAATGTCAGTTGTTGTAAGTCAATGTGAATGTTTCTATTTTATTGCGAAATTAATTCGATTTATGTAAATGTGGTTTTATTGTTGCATGTTGTAAGTTTGTTTATTTAAAATTGTTTTTGGTATTTGACATTAATTTAATTTTTGGTGGAATTACTTACATGTAGAAATATGTTTACGTAAATAAATTTACTAAAGAAAACATTATTTTTTTTAAGTAAATAAAAAAAGTTGATTTTTAATTAATTTATTGATTGATTTAAGAATTTAATTTAACAACAAGTGTAAATTATATTCTTATTTTAAATTTAGTAAATTAAATGTTTATTATTAATATTCTTAATAAGCAATCTCAGCTAGTTGAATGTAATCTCCACTTTTGATAATAAAAATCAGCAACCAAATTGACCGCCTTAAGGTTGGCTTCTTAGCATAACATCAACCTCATTAAATGAACTCTCATGACAATAACTGAAAATGTTATTTTACTTTAATCTATAAATAATATCTATGCTTTTATACATATTACGTTAGTATTAAAGAGTTATTTCCTATGTAAATATAGAAATGACCTTTTAGCTTTTTGATTTGATTAAACAATGAAGCTAAATTTCCTTTCGATTTGAAGCAACTTAAATTGAAATTACCATTTCATCTGGAGATGGATGGATGGATGGATGGATAGATGGTTGTTTTCTCTCTGCAAAATGTCGCTGTCGACGTCATTCAAAATGTCATGTTCATTTAGGATTTTTTTTTATTTTTCTGCAAAATTTTTAATTTGTACGGATTTTTTTATGATTATATTTACGGGGATATTTTTAACAATTTATCATGTGATAAGAAATGGTGAAATGATAAAAATTGATGTTTCTGTAAAAAAAATCGATAAAAAAGAGGGTAATATAATAAGTGAGTCTTTGTTTATTTATACATTCGGGACATTTTTTTATTTTATAGGAAATTTGGTTTTAATTTCTATTTTATTAATTTTTTAAAGTTTAAATTGTAAATGAGATTGATTTAGCTTAAACAAGCATTTTATTAACATTAGACAAGCCATTAAGGAATGAGAAATCAATAACTTTCCACGGTAAAACATTAATTAGTTCACACGAGTAATCAAAGGTGAGATTATTTTAAACTTTAATTAGTCTTAATAAAATATTTTGCATTTTTCAAATTTCTTTTCAATTTTTGAAAACTAAAAATCTCATTAATTAAAAGACTGATTCAAAAATCTCATATTCGGTTTAACTTTAATTAAATGCATTTCAAAGAAACCGTTTTTTCTATGAAACAAATTAATTTTTTAAAATGTAATAAAATGTTCCTATTTGAAAAAATAAATAAAGAAAATAGAAAATAGTTTCTAATTTCAATTCGAGCTGTGCAAAGATTTAAAATTAGAATACTATTCAGTGCTTTTTCTTTCTTTACTCTCTTAAAGCTCAAATGTAATGCTCAACGGACCTGTAGCAATTTCTAAACTAAAACGTTTGGGTTTTTACTTTCATGAAATAGGCTGAAGCTATGACAACCGAACTCACGCGGTGTTCAAATAGCAAACGTTCCACGACCGATTCCCCAAGCATTAGCAGTAATACAGATCAAACGAAACCACGTTTAACTCTATCCCCAACATCAGGTAAAGAACTGTTTCGTTTCCCACAGCGTCAAAGAAGGAAATCAAGTGAAAAAGATGAAGTTGGAGAAAGATCATTTCCATCGATGGCGTTAAGCCATGATGCAGCTGCTACTGTTACTAAAAGTGGAACAGAATCTTGTCAAATCTCAAGTCCATCAAATCAAAAACAGAGAAAAATATCAAGTGAAGATATCAAATCTGCCGCAGTTATTTCGAAACGGTTAAAAAGGGCGTTTTCAGTTCATCAAGAAAGTGGAGGATTTGAAAATCAAAACAATGCGAAATATTCACCGAAACAAAAAGGTGTAAAAAATCCAGAAAAAATTAAATTTGAATCTAAAGTGTCATTGGTGAAATTCGGTCCAGTTCAACTGCCAAATCCTAACACAACTGGCGAATTTTTTAAACAACGGGCATCTTTCCACTCCGATACATCAACATCCTGTGCTGCAGGAACCTCGTCAGCCTCAACATCGGGTTTGGGTGAGCAGGATACTGGAATTATTTGCTCGAATTCCGATTTACGCTCCATTTTAAGCGACGCGACAACAAGCAAAAAGGCACCGGTTGATATGAAACGTGAAAGGATGAAAAATTACCGTTCTCTGTCGTTCGATTCATCCGTTTTTCGTTTACCTCGACGAGGAAGTGCTATGGAAACGCCCGTATGGTTTTCGTGGAATAAGTCTGCTGCACGGATCCAAGAAACAGGGGAAAATAAACAAGAGGAAGAAAGGAAAAATATTATTCAAATTCGGCTTACCTCCGAGTCCCCCGAGGATGACGTATTGGAATCAAGTGCAAGTGGATCGGAATGTTCACCAAAAAAAAGTAATAAGGTTCAAGTTGTAGTTGAAGATGTGGAATCGATAAAATCAGGAATTCCTTGGGATGAACGAAGTGTGGTTGATGTGAATGTTTTAGGTAATGCGATTGAATCGTATTTGGGGGAAAGACGTGCATCGGGAGACGAAACGGTTAAGCCTAACGACGAAAACATTCAAGACGTCTCTTTATGTTCCTCTTTAAAAAGTATGTTTGTTAAATAAATTAATCAACTAATAAATGTACTTCAATGTGATTTCGGTGGATGATGTAATAATGTTTTAATATAATAAAAATAAGTTTTTGTCTTCCAAATTGAAATTCGAATTCTTCATTTTTTTTAAATTTTTAAATTCTAAAATAAAAAACAAATAATTATAATATACGGGGATGCTTTATTACGATAAATAACAAGTGGCACGAATATTACACCGTATTACTAATGACAACAGAGAAAATGTTTAAAAGATTTTTTTGTTGTGGGTTTGACTTGAGTGTCACAGTCATAGATGAATTGCTGCCAACAGCGAAAAACTACGTTTATAACTACTTATAAGTTATTCAGTGTACTTCACCAGCGAAAAATAAAAAATAAAATCACATTTTATAAAAAAAAAATCGTTCAACACGAAAATTTGTTAATAAGTCTAACAAATAACAGAAAAAAATTATACATGTAGAAGATACAAAAAAATTATGGAAAAAAAAATCATCAATTCCTCTTATTAAATTTTCGAAAATTTTTTCTACGTCGTCCATCACCTCCAGCTCCTCCTCCACCACCATATCCACCTCCTCCGCCGCCGCCACCACCTCCACCCATGTAGCCACCGCCTCCCATTCCGGAACCACCTCCACCATAACCTCCAGCTTGAGCGAAGGAATTTGCTCCGCCCCAACCTTCGTAATTATCTTCGTAGAAATGTCCCGTAGGTCCTTCCATTGGAGGATATTCTGTTTAGATCAAATTCAATTAGTTAATTATAATCGGTTCAATTAAATTTGAAAATTTGCTAAGTTACCCATAGGTGCATCATATCGACGAGGAGCTTTTGGCGGTGGCATTGGATAATCACCTCCTCCGAAATCGTCAAACGGTCCGCCTAAAAACCGTCTTTTGTTACCACGTCTAAAATTGCCACTGTTTCCACCACCGCGACCACCTCCGCGCATCATTGGTTTGGATAACAGTTGTTGAATAGCTGCTAAAGCTGCTGCACCTTGATCACGCCTTAACACAAACAAGAAAATTCAATTTTAATTTTTCTTTTTCAATCTTAAGCACTGAAACTTTAGGTTTATATAAAAATTTAAAAATACCTTTCACCGCCATCTCTCGATCCACCACGGCCATAATTTTGGTATCCGTATTGTCTGGCTTGGCGATGCTGACGATTGTACCTCTCGCTTCTATTATAATTACCTCCACGATAACCCTGTGATGAATTGGAACGCCGAACCTTTTTGCGGTTGTCTACTGTCGATTTCTTACCTGAAATTTGAATAAAAATCAATTAAAATCAACCTTTTCAATTTCCCAATTAGTTCTGATAATCGACATTTTACTGTATTTTTTTTTTTTACCTAAATCAGATATTTGCTGTTTTGATCTAGCCTTAAGAAGGCGATTGGCGCGATCTTTCGATTTATCATTCATAGTATTGCCTGAAAACAAAATTAAAGATTGAATTTCAATTAGAAGTAATTAAATAGGGTTAACATAGAAAGTTATTGACATTGCTTGTATTATGTTGTGAATAAAGATAGAATTTCTATTTAATGTACAGTATAATTATATAAATCAAATATTTATTTTAAATTTACCAAGTTTTCGAATAATGATTTTAGCCGAAACTTCTCCATCTTCTATTTTTATATCCTGGTATTTGGTAAGATATTCGTCTAATTTCTCGGCATCATTGAATTCGATGTAACAGTATCTAGAAAATCAAGAAAATGTATCAAATAAATGTTCATTTAAGCAATAACAATTGAAATAAAGCAACTACTTAGCTGACTATGTCGTTCAATAAATAATTAAGTAAATAAATTATTTAAATTAATTATGTAAATTAATTCAAATTTAAATTTTTCTAATATATAAAAAACAAAAAAACTAAGAGAATTTAATTTTTTTTGCAATAAGTCTAATTAAAAAAATTGAGTTTTTGTAAAAATTATTATTATTTTTAAAGAAAAAAAATTTAAAAATTTAAACACAAAAAATAAACATAAAAACAAAACAAAACAAAATAAAAAAATTTCGATTTGGTCAAGATAGGGATAAGTTATAAAATGGCATAAAGGGTTTCTTCTTAGTCCCCTTATTTCAATTATATTTCATTTTATCTTTGAAACTTGAAATAATTCCAAAAAATTCCATGCAAATTTCAGTTATCCGACGTTCTGACTGTTTCCATCATAAGTGAAAAACCTTTCACAAAAATTTCTTCTAAATTAAACATAAAAATATACTAAATAAATAAAAACTATTCAAGTTTTTGAGAAGAATTTCGATTTTTTTTCATTTCTCAACACAACTCAAAAAACTATTTTGAGTTGTATAACAAATATTTAAAAAAAAATCAATTATTTATATAGATATTATTTTTCACAGAAATCAAAATTTCTGATCAATAAAAGTTAAACCCGGTCACTCGATAACAAGTAAACCGTGCTTTTCACTTCAATATATAAGGTATACTGTACATTTTTTCTGGTATTCAATTTACCCTTTATTCTTCCCTGGCTCTGCCAAGGGAAGAACGATGTCTTGAGCCTCAGCAAATATGGCCGCGAGCAATTCCTTGGTGGCTGACTTAGGAATGTTGGCGACGAATAGCGACCGCAAAGATGGATCTGCGGGGAGAAGTCAGACGCAAACAAGATGTCGGTTCATGTCGTCGCACTTGGAAGCAGAAGGAAATAGCCAAGGGCCGCCATTATCACTGCTACTAAGGCAGTAAGTGTGGGCAGCCCAAATAGCCATCTTGATTTCCTCTGTTCCACTTCATTATTATTATTATTAATATTATTATTATTATTATTACGATTATTATTAATACAATGAAAAACATGTATAGATTTTTCAAATTAAAATTCATGGAAAAAAATTTGTCTCTTTTTAAGAGAACAAAATGTCCTCTTGTAAAATTTAGTGAAGGGAAGGAAAGGGTTGATGGGCAATGTGGGGATTTCTTTCCTTCTTGTTGGGGTACAAAATCCCCATCACCTGAAAGACTAGTTACAAGAAGAATAAACGTGATGAAAAATTTAAAACCCTCCCGTTATTATATATAAACGTATACACAAAAAAGAACAAAATTTTATATTTGTTTCTTTTTTTCGCAATTCTTCTGAACCCGTAAAGTAAATTGAGGGTTTAAATACCTTGTTCATTCATCGAATTGAGTTGTGTGCGCAGTTGACGCAATGTCACTGCTTCTTGGTGCATTATATTGTGAGCTAAATTTAAATATTATAAAAATAAAAATTATTAAATTTTATTTTTTTATTGTTTGAATTTTCAATCACCAGATTTTTTGTCCAGTAGCCAACAACTGTAATTATTGGTCACGTCGTTGCCACGAGGGACTTCAAGACCACGTAATTTGTCCAAAGCAACATACGCATCCCAACTTTTTGAGAAATACATAGTGACATAACTGCAATATAAAAATTTAAATATTTAAAAAATGTTGTTAAAAATTAATAAAAAAAATAAACAATTCTACCCTTTCTTCGTATCATCGTCTTGAAAAAATCGTGTCTCGAATGAATTGCACTTTAGAAGAGGCAGTTTTAATTCAGTTAATCCAAAATCAGCATATGTGATGTATCCAATTACAACTACAATGTAAGTTTTCGCTTTTTCATCTATAATAAATAAAATAAAAAATTATTTATTAAATATACTTATAATTATACATGTTCTTAAATTAATAAAAATTAAAAATAAATTATTCACCTAATTCAATTTGAGGCTTTGCAATTTTCTCCTCATCTCCAGTTTTTTCTACATCATCACCAGTTTCTTCTGTATTAGTACTCAGATCTTGTCCTTCATTTGGTTTAGCATTTCCATTTTCAACAGTTTCTTCTCCTTGAGCATCATTTTGCAACATTTGCTCTATTTGAATCAATGAAAAAAAAATTAAAGAAAAAATAGGAGGGGAAAAAAAATCAATAACCCGGCATCCCATCAAAAATTTATTCCAGAAAGAAAATTAAATTGTGTAACTCGTTGTTCATTAAAATTACCTTCAGCATTATCTTCTTCTTCTTTCGTTGTCTCTTCAGTATCATTTTTACTCTCCATAACTACATCATCAGACAAAAGTCTCTCTTCTTCTTCCTTTGTTAGTTCTTTCGTATTGATCGACTCGTCATCAATAGTTGGTTGCGACTGTTCCTCATCCGCACCTTCAGCACGAGCCTTGTTTCGTGTTTGCGGCATTCCGTCCTGTAAAGTAATCAATATATTATATCAAAATTTCAAATCATAAACATCTTGTATATAAAAAAAAACGGAAAACAAAAGTGCAAAACAAACAGTAAATAAAAAAAATTCAACGAAAAACAAACAAATTTAAAAATGGAAGTTGTGTTTTTCTACAACCACCAACAGTGCTCAAGTTTGTATCTTCTTTACAGAGGGAAAAAAAATCTCTCAAAGAAAGATGATAATCATCAACACTGATCCAAGTCTAGTCAGTCTTTACCGCCATTATGTCCTTTTCGCTTTATAAGCCTATTGCTGCACAAATCCGGAGGTGGATACGGAAAGCTTGCGTTTAAACAAGTGTTCAAATCAAAATGGCACTGTTAAAATATCAGTTAAGGTGGTTGGTACGTAAAATGTTTAATAAATTAAATGAAATGCAGATATCCTTGTAACGCTTTTTACCTTCCCTTGTCCAACGATGAAACCAACGCCTGCAGATAAAAAGCTTGCCCAATTAAATCAAAAATAATATTTAAATAAGTTGAAATAATTTGTAAATAAATTTTATTCAAGTATTATTTGGATTAAACGTCAATTTTTATATTATGGAATATATTAAATTATAAAGCTTTCATTACTAAATACAGAAGTAATAGAATGAATGTGTTGTTTATGTAGGAAGCTGTGATAAGGTTTCTCAAATCTCTCACTATGCGGCCTGATCAGCGGAAAATTTAAACATATAAACTGGTTTAATGGTTTGCTGCAAGTGAATGTGTACGTGCAATTCCAATTACGTAAAAAATATAGTTTTTTGTGCAAATAGCGACAACTTAGCATTTATTTTAGCATAGACTCAAGTTTATTTTTTAATGAATAAATTCGTAATAAACTCTCTTTGTCAATCACATCTTTTTTATTCAACATGTAGTTAACATGACACAGCAATTAAGTAGAAATTAAAAACAAAAGTTAATACATCAATAAATATTAAAAATGAAAAATAAACACTAATATATCAAACTTCATAACCCATTAATTTCAATGTTAAATGTAATATAAGCAATAAAAGCTTGTAAATATCCGATTCCTTCTAATGTTTTATTGCTATAAATAATTGTAAAATTAATTCATTTAAATAATAGTACAATTAAAAGTGCTCAATTTTTTCATACCTTAAAAGAAATGGTTGTGGAAAACAAAATGGCGATGAATATTTATCTCGTATTTGCTGCATATGAATTAAATTATTTAATCGTTGTGATGCAGGCATTAGATCAATTTTAGTCATTATTAACTAAAAATACAAATGTTTAAATACTTAACGTACATAAATAAATAAATAAATAAATAATTAATTAATTAATTAATTAATTACTGCGTATGGTCTTGAAAATTCCTGCAACATGTTAAATGCAATCAAATCCCATTCAGTAAATCCAGCAACTCCATCTATTAGAACGAATGTCCTATGTAAACTGATAATTAAAAGAAAATACAGTAAAAATAAGAAAACTGTAAAATGCTTTTGTACTTTGGCCTGCATTTTAAATATCTTTCTACTGATGGTATAAAAGTATCTGGTTGATTTATTCCATAACCAGGTGCATCGACTAGATTAAACTTATTTCCAACTTGGAAAAAATTCAATGTTTTTGTATGACCCTAAAAATATTTAAAAATTGTTAAAAAATAAATAAAATGTAGTTTCATTTATATTAATACATACTGGTTTTTTTGAAGTTTTTACTAATTTTGGTAGATTTTCAAATATTGCTTGAATTAGTGATGATTTTCCAGAATTACTTTGACCTAAAAATAAAATCTGAAATTTGTGTTTATAATAAATGATTAAGTTAATTATATAATTAAATTTACTTCTGGTTTATTTCCTATTGGGTAATCTTCAGGGTTCACAACTGATTTTATATATTTAATTTCATGGTTGTTAGATGATTTGAATAAGTTTTGTGCTTGCTGTATTATTTTTTTCTCTGGTTTAAATGGTTTTTCATGTTCTCTAAAAAGAGGAATTTTTAACCACTGCTGCAGTTCAGTACATGGATCTGAATATAAATCAACTTTCTTTGCCTTGCTATCGGTTTGAATGTTTCTAAATAAGCACATTCGTGTACCTAAACGAGCAGTCCACCGTAAACATACAACCATCTTAGATGGCGCTGTTTTAAGCGAGGTATTTCGACGCGACATCTGGTGATAAAATAATGAACCACATAATTCATTCCATGACTACCTTTAGTAAAAGACCCATGCAAGCTGCTGCAAAAATTTCATTCCAAAATTCCTTGAAAATTGCCACTAGGTGGCAATAGTTACGCATGACAAGTACAACTACCTTAGCATTAACCACCTAAGAAATCACTTGAATTTTATTACTTTTTCTTTGGTTATTTTATTTCAATTTTTATTAAAGTTTGAGATAAAAAAAACAAGCAAAAACAATGCAGCATCCAATTCAGTTTTTGTTTATCCAAATATTATTAATAAATTAAAAAAATTATTAAATCAACTAATAATATTAATAATAATAAAATAAATTTTAAAGCAATATATTAATTATTTACATGTACACAATACAACTTCTTGAATTATGAGACATGAGTAAAAATAGTGGGATGGAGCTACATAATATGCAAGCAAGCCTGAACCTACAGCTTTCAAATGATTTTATTATTTCCTAATACAAATTATTTTTTTAGTTTCTAATGGGTTTTTAAAATGTTAATGTTTTTTTAAATAATTTTTAATGTTTTTTAAACAGTTTTTAAAGTTTTTTTATCGGATTCTAAAAATTATTTGGAATATTTTAAACAAGATTTCTAGATTATATAGTAAAGAAATTATATTCTGGTGCAAAGTGTATTTTTCATTTTTGCTGTCCCTACCAAAAAAATAGTAAAAATGTCACCTCTGAACTTGGGCTGCAACGGTTCAGACCGGTTTGGTTTGGTTTGGTTCAGTTTGGTTCAGTTTGGTTCAAGTACACCCTGAGACAGGTTTAAATACAAGAAACAAACTAAATTTGAAATAAATCAAAGCAAATGAAATAAAACATAAAAATGTAGTCAAATTTTGTTGGTTTCTTATTTTTCAATTAAGTTAAAAACTTAAAACTAAGTTACTTATTTTTATTAACAGTGGCGGAAAAAATAATGATGACGCATATTGTGATTAAAGATGACTTGTAATGTTTATTTACTTTTTACAATTCAACTACACTTTTATGTTTTATTTTATTTGCTTTAATTTATTTTGAATTTTATTTGTTTCTTATACAGTCAAACTTCCATAACTCAAACTTTTATAAGTCAAATTTTTCTGGATCATCCATTTTTCGAAATTTTTTGCATCAAGATTGCATTTTACATAAAAAATTGTTTCTATATCTCCAAGTAAAATTTGGAATTTTTGAAAACTGTGAATTTTCTAAACTCGAAATTTTTGGAGAAGTGCATCTAGTATTAAGCAAGTGTAGCGAATATTTGTGTTCTAAAAACACAATTATGGACGAAGTGTATCATGCATTAACAACTCAAGAGAACTTTGTGGATAGTCAATTTTTTAAGGTACAGCAATCAAAAATCACTGACTATTTAAAGAAATAATATTTGCTACTCAGAATGTTCTTATTTTTGTTTATATTACATATGTTATATATGTTTATATGTATATCCATATAAAATTTTCTATATCAAATTTTTTTCAGTGAACTATCGTGATTCGACTTCGAGAAGTTTGACTGTATTTCAATTAAGTTAAAAACTAAAACTACCTATTTTTATTAACAGTGCTGGAAAGGTGTACCTGAACTGTTGTCGCCCTTGATCGAACTGGTTTATTTTACAGACTGGTCTGAACCGACAACTGAAGAACTGGTTCAGACCAGTTTATCTCAATCACTGAACTGTTGCAACACTACTATGAACGCTGACACACTGACGCAGTGTATCTCCTGCATCTCAGTTGGCACACTCCTGCAGTAAGCACAGTAGGCACTTGTCCAGAGGCCCCCAGTCTTAGGAGCCCTCAGGCACAGATGACCCCAGTTTCAGGCTCTTACACAAAATTATTTAAACATTAAAACAAGTTAACGACAATCAATTTTGGCTTTTTCCACATGTGTTTACTCCCATCACTTCATAGTTTAAGGCCTTTCCAATCTTTTCCTTAATCAATGAAGTGATGGGAGTAAACACATGTGAAAAAAGTCAAAATTGATTTTTAAAAAATAACAAATAAACACATGTATAAGTTTAAATAAGTTAATAATAAGTTGAAAATGAAGACACAAAGGGTCTTAATCCAGCACTGATTACATGATGGAAAAGACAACAGTGAAAGTTGAAAATGCATTGGAACTTTAAAATATCATTTTAAAAATACAAGTTAAACCTTGTTATAATTGTGACGGGATGAGTTAATTCTTTATTTCTTATTCTTCTCACTCGAGGGCGTTGCAATGACTAATTGTTCAAAGTCAAAGATAAATAAATTATTAAACTAATTATTAGAGTTTAATCCTTTAGATTATTATAATAAACTAATGATAATTAATTGATGTCCCCCTGGGATTTCTGTTGTCTTTTCTTGTTTCTGTTTTTTATGTTATTAATTATGAGTTTTTGCTAATCTTATTTGTAACTTATAGCTAGAACCCATTTGGAGCAAGGAATCAGCAACCCCTAGACATCATAATGCACGGTTTAATCATTTTCTTTATTTTACTCGTAGTTTGTAGTTATTTTATCATTATGTTTAATTTTATTTGTAATTTAATTGGTTTAGTTATTTTATCATTATTTTAGTTCTCATTCTCTTAGAAAATGATCTATTGTTATTTTAACGTTCAATTCATGTTTGTCTTATTTAATTATACGTATAATTATCAATTTAATTATTGCTTGTTAGCACTTAGTGCCTCATTTTGTTCTTAAGTAGTTTAGTGCTTGTTCTTATGTTAATAAATAGTTTTAGTGTTTTGAGAATCTATGTTTAGTTTATTTTTCCTAATTCATACGAATCGAGTCCCGTCACATAATGAATAGCTAGAAGATTGAAAATTTGTTTCGTTATAGTGGAGGTTTGTTATGCATGAAATTTCATTGTAACAAATTAATTTGGAAAAAACAGTCTTGCTTCTACAGCTCAGTCTTGCTGGCTAACTTGCTTGGGCCTGAGCCGAAAGCACTTGAGCTTAGTCCAGACTCTGCAACTGTGCAGGGCAAGGTTTAAGCTAGACCAACCGGACCTGATGATCTGGTTGGGGTTTTCAGATCGATGCTGACTTGCTCTGTAGGCAAGCGTCAGACGAGCATAAGTTATAAGTGAAGGTTGCAGAAAGTAAAGTTTTACCAAACTAACTTATTTCTATGTGTTGTTCTTTATTATGCTCCGTCCCCTCGTCCTTATCTTTTGCTCAAAACATAAAGCAGAGCGAGAGTCGGTTATAGTTACATGTACATCAATTACAGTAGTCCTTTCCTTAGTCCATCCAGCATAATACCCTGTTTGCACTGAAACATCCAATTAAAAAAAAAATTAATGCAAAAGCACCTAGTATAAGTTAAGCAAGATTAAAATATTTTAGACTGGTTTAAAATTAGCTTAAGCCTGTTCAACGGGCTTAAGTACCCACGATGCATTTCTCTCAAACCCTATTTTCAAGTCATGTTACATTATTCAAAGAAAAATTAAACATCTGATAAGCTGAATTTAGGTAATTAATCCAAAAACATATTTTGATTATATTTTAAAGTAATTATTTTTATTTATAATTTTTGTAATTAGCATTAACTACTCTTGCCAGGTATCTAAGTTTATTGACTACTTATGTCTAATCTAGCTTGACCAGTGCAAATGGGGACTGCATACTAAGCGCGGAATGAATAAGTGCGGAATAATTTCGCACTTACTTTTAATGTTTAGTGCAGAATGATTTGGCGCGAAATGACTAGGCGTGTGTGAAAATGTATTATTTCTTAATTATTATTTATTTAATTTGAGTAGTCTAATTGTTTTTAATTATAATTATACTTTATTATTTGTAATTTATTTGTATCTATTAGACTACTGTAGTTTTATTTTAATTCTAATTTTTGCCACTAGGAGTTTTTTTTAATTTTAACTCACTCTCCTCCTGGCTTTACAGCTGTAAGCATGTGTTTAATTTTGTTTATAAAGTTTTTTTTTGTTTTACTCTA
>JAQFZN010000845.1:0-21886 GCA_034687075.1 Geophilus carpophagus | reverse complement strand
CTGAAGGTTTGTGCTGAACTCCCGACTCGGCTGCATTCAAGTCAAGACTATAAAACACGTTAAAATAATTTTTTTTTTCAAATTATTCCAGAAAAAATTATACAATTCTACCTTCCATCCTGAATATTTTGATATATTTTCTTCGCAGTTTCTAGAAATGCATCTTCAACGTTTTCACCTCTAATTAAAAACATATATATTAATTAAATTAAATCTCATTAATAACAAATAAATAAATAAAAAATGAAACAAAAACCTTGGTATTTATCAACCAGAAATAATAAAAGATAAATCTATAAATAATATACAATTAAATAAAGAGATAGTTATCTAAATTTACGTTTTTGCACTGGCCTCTACAAACATTAGCCCATTTTCTTCAGCGAATTGTTTAGCTTCTTCATAAGTAACATCTCGCTGGGCTTCCAAATCGCATTTATTTCCGATCAAGAAAATTACCTGCAAATTAATTTTATGTAGTATCTTATCTTAATGTTTAAAAAATAAATAAATAAATCATATTACTGTATTTGGATTAGTTAAATTCCTTGCGTCTGTAAGCCAGCTACTTAGATGGTTATATGTACTTCTCCTATTAACATAAATAAACATTTCAACAAATAATTCGTATTAAACTTAGTACTAATTACCTAGTAATATCATAAACCATTAGAGCTCCAGCAGCTCCCCTGTAGTAACTTCGAGTTACAGCTCTAAATCTCTCTTGTCCAGCTGTATCCCAAATTTGCAATTTGATTTTCTGCCCTGACACTTCGATGATACGAGTTCCAAACTCCACTCCTATCGTGTGGGGGCAATCAGCCATAACTAAATTAATCAACATTTTCTTAAGTAAAATGAAATTTTCTTATTTGTAAAAATCTTTAAATTTATTTTAAAAATTCTTATTTTTTAAATATAAACAAAAACTTACATTTCTTTTCGGTGAATTGATGAAGTAGGCAGGATTTTCCTACACCCATATCGCCTATTATTATGTATTTAAAAATATACGAATAATTGTACGGTCCAGCAGACATTTTATAAGCCTGCAGATTCTAAAAGGGAACTGGAATAGAAAAATATTTGATGAATTAATTTCATGCATTTCTCGTTTTCATGCCTCTACATCAGTGAGTTAAAATGTCGTTTCTTTACGATTGAGATCCCTGATGGGGTATAATTAAAATAACGGATAAATTAGAGAATTATTTACCAGTGTGAAAGCAAAATAAATGATAAATTGCGTAAAAGGAAGTCCTTTTAAACAGCAGGTTGATTTAGTAGGAGAAGGCGTATAACTCAATATGGCCGATCAAGTACATAGAATAAATAGTGAGAATCAGTAGATAAATGTAGCCCACTTATTGTCACTTCTACTAGACTTGTGAAGGAGTGCATCATCAGATTTTTATGATCTAACCGAAACTGGGATTTTTAAAACGTTTAAAATCATTCACAAATGAACTAGAAAAAGGCAAAAAAATATGTTTATTTGTAAAATTGATGACCAGATGGCGCCTAACTCGATGCATGATTATTTTCTAGCAGTCATGTGCGCATGACGTCAAATCTCAGTGTGATACTTACACGTTCAAGACCCGTTTTGTGTTTATTATTTTTAAAATAAAACATTCGTTAGTTTGTTAATTTTATGTAATGTAAATTGAATATAAGTACGTTAAAACTCATTCTAAATTCTTCTACTTTTATATCTTTATTTCCAGAACATTTATAAAACTTGAATGAGATAAAATAAGCTGAAAATAATAGGAACTCCAACAGGAAGAAACAATGGGACATAAACAGCATATCTATAAAAAAATTAAAAAAACAAAAATGAGATTATTTAATTCGTTAAAAAATTTAAATTTATTAATATACTCACTTTTGATCATCAGGAAAATATAAAAGTGCAAGCATAGATGGGTCAAAAAATGCCTTTTCTATTAAATAAAATAAGTATATGAATTTTAAATAAACAACATTTTAATATCAAAGTTTAATAAATTACCTGATGCAATTTTTCCATTTGTTGATAAAACAAATGCGTTCAATAAATCTCCGTTTTCCAGTTTTTCTATGCTCATCATAGTAGATTCCACTGCAGAAGAGACCTAAAAATATCCAGTTTGTAATAATTTGATATCTTAAAAATAAAATCAAAAAACGTAAAAAAAATTACCCAATTTCCGACTTCATCATTGATAACAATATTTTCAATTTCACCTAATAATTGAGAAAGTGAACTAAGTGTATTAGAAACAGTAGCAATATTTTCCATTGTATTTTTTCTTAATAAGTAATCAAATTCCTATAAATAAATAAAATCATTAGTGAAATTTAATTTTATTTAATTTCTATTTAAATACGTTTTTACCCAATCGGTAATAAAACTTTCACCTAATGGTTCAAAGTGAATAAATTCAGTTGATTCCTGCGTTTAAAAACAAACAAATGAAGTTGATAAAAAATAAACATCTAATATAAATTAAGCACTTACAAATAATCGTAAACCAAGTAAAAGCCGTAACTGACCCATGAAAACTTCTACCATTTTTGCTGAATCTATTAAAACCTCACTTGAGTTATCACTATTATATACCAAAATCCCTCCCCAGCGAGGACTTAAAAATGAATTTGTTGACGATGGCTTTCCTAAATCAATAATAAACAACATTAATATAATTTTAATCAATACTTAAAGTGTAAAAATACCGTGTGAATCGTAAATAAAGAGTGGCGATTCTTCCTTCATCGGTACATACACTACAAAATTGATATTTTGATTTACAGACACATAAGATCCTAATAAAAAAAAATAATAAATTAATTAATTTAAAATTCCTGTAATAAATATTTTAATTATAATTCATTACCAAGTTTTGCTTCAATTGGATTAAGAACATGAGGCAATTGCTCCAACGATAGATAGAAATGTTTTTCATCAGAGTTAAAATTTGGTTTAACATTGAGTGTTGTCAAGTACAAAACCTGAGATTTAACATTAAACTGGACCAAAGTGGAAAGTTTCTTAAACAGGGGTTGAAAATAAACTGAAAAAGAATTAGTTTTTAAAAAGTAAAACGGTTTAGGCGTAACTTAAACAGTTATGCAATACTTACTGTCAATTGCATTTTCGATATTCCATCTTACATTTTTCAAATGTGGCTGAGGTACAATTAAATTAAATGTTATATCATAGTTTGGTGAACTACGCAATGTTCTCATTGTCGCCTTATCTGGCTTTATATGTAAAAAAAATATTTACATTGTAGATTATAAGAATAAAAATATTAATTTATAAATTTAACCGGTATTAAGTTTGGTGCGATAACATTCGCTGTTGATTTCTGAAGAGCATTTCTATTTATTATCAGCTCTAAAATATTTTTTCCTAAGTCGTCAACATCCTCTTGAACATCTGAGAAATAATACAAAATATTTTGTTGTAAAGCTTTTACCATAATTCAATCTTTACATTACCTGATGATATTTTCGTGAGAATAAACCGATGATTAGTGGCATAAAATTTACATTTGTTTGGTAATATGTCAGAATTAGATGGTAAGATATGTACAATTAAGTTTCCAATTTCTTTAATATCTTTATGAAACAAAACTTGAAGATAGCCTATTTAAATAATAAAGACTTAAATTAATAACTTTTGTTTATAAAATATTTACATTAAACTTTTTTGTCATCACCTTTGAGACTAGAGGAAGATGAAAGCTGTGCATTTTCGTTTTCGGTTGCTTGACGAAACCTGACATCAAATTCATCTCGAATCAGCCAAATTTTTAATCCTAAAAATGTTTTTTAATAGATTTAATTCAGTTATCTACAGTTTTTCTACAGTATCGTAAATATTGACCTTTAAATTTACTTTCCAATTTCTTACGAATGTCAATGGCATTCTTTTGTAAAGAAATATCTGGGAACAACACGAATTCTAAACTTATAGGTAAAACTGGCTGCAATTTAACGTGGGAAAAATTAATTAAGTAAATGATTTCAAATCGCAAATATCTTCTTTGTTTTCTCACATCTTTTGCAGCTAATTCATGAATTCGTTCGTAAGGTAAAGACACACGGTAAGTTTCTGTTGTTTTCCACCATAGAGGTACACCGATGACTACAAAAACAGTTACAAATGACAAAATGCTGAATATTCGACCAGAATCTGAAAGCAGACGATGAAGTTTAATGAGTAAAATATATATCTTAAATAGTTTAAACACCTTTGGTTACTGTGGAGTTCATTACAAAATATAAATGTAAAGCTGCTTCATCACAAATAGACACCTGAATATTTATTGATTATAAATTATCACTAATAATCAACGAAGAGCGGTGTGCCTGTACACAAACCTTCTAAATCCAAATTAAATATCAATCGTCAATGGCGTCACCCTGTGGCAAAATTTGTTAGTACGGAAGCTCATAATCACCAACACTTTATTAATTTCTTTATTAATTACTTAAGGGGCACAGTAGTTAATTAAATGCAAAAATAAAAATAAAACATTATGACAAAAAATGTTTATTTAATAAATAAGCAAAGTACATAAACGAGCCAAATAATAAATAACATTTATAAAAATATTATTGCTTACAAGTATGTATACAATACAATTTCGTCTTGAAATTCGCACTCGATTATTTATCTGCAAGTATGTATTATTGAGTTTAATGAAATCTCGTTACATATGACAATTGACAATGTATTTCCATTGAAGTTTGTTCAGGGCTCTAGTTGTTGCCTCAATTTTTTTCTCTTCTCTCTTTCTTTCATACATTTCTTATAGTTTCTACTTTTATTCCATTGACACTGTCCATTAACTTGAGGCATGCAAATTGATTGCTGAGCTTGGCAATCTCCATTTAAGTCTAAAGCCGTGTCCCATGCACAAGTGTTGTCATTAAGTTTGCCCTTTGCAGACCATTTCGATCGGGGCCAATACGCAACCTGAAATAACAACAATAAATTATTACATAATTCAAATACTCTTTTTACACATTAAACCTTGCTTTTCTTATTTTACTTATAATAAATTACAATAAAAGTCTCTATTATCATGTTTTTAATGTTATATTATGATGGCATAGTTATTTCTTTACAAAAACAGAGCTTCTGTTTATCAAAAATCAGGACCTGGTTAATGTAGGTCTGCTGACACTAATCTGGATGATTAACTGCCACTCCCGCACAAAGTGATTATTTGGCATATTTTTAAGCAAATTTGCATGCGTGCTAAAGTCGTGATTTATGTGAGGTTAGAACCTTTCTTGGCAACTAAATTTAGAACAGAAATACAGAGTCAACATCCTTTTCAATTGTTTTTTGTTTAGTTTTACGAGTATCTTTGTTAGCTTAGCAATAAGAAAGAAAGCACTAGAAAAAGTAGTAAACTCTGTTCTGTTTCCATGCACAGTGCCCTGGTGACCTTGGACTAAAGAAAATTATGTTTATTTCCACTGTGTAAACTGTACAACAGGTTTTATAAAAATCGTGTATAAGCAAAGTAGCGTTTAACTGAAAATTAAAACCAAATTTCCTTTTCTGCTAGTAATACCTTGCACTCGCATCCTTGTTGATATAATAAACGAAATCCCTTTTTCTGTTTTGTTGTTAATTTTGACCATTCTTGATAATAATCGCAAGAGTATATAAAAGCTTTTCCGCCATCCACTCTTCCGGTTATGAGATATTTGACGTTAGGTTTCAAACTAACTCCACATAATCCATCATCCTTAGCTGACCATATTCGTCCACGTTTTAATGCAATGTTTGATTTATCACTTGCCTGTAAACAAATTCAAATTGGGCATATATTATTTTAGTTTTTACCTGTTTATTTTCTGCTTACCTTAAATGTTTTCTTTATTTTGATCTGAATCATCTGAGCATCTCCATAAGTTGATGGCACAATTTTACTGTTTTTTACTTTAACTAGTAAGACTGTTGAAAACAAAATAAAATACAAAAATTAATATTTATAAAGACCATTTAGGAAATAAGAAATTTACATTTAAATACATTTTCTACACTACAACTTTAAGGGTCACCTTGACATTTTCTTGCTTCAAATTAATAATAATTTTTTAGCTTTTTTTTTAAATAATTAAAACTAGTTTGATTTATATTAAAAGTGTGTAGGATGGTATTGAGGTATAAAAAGAACGTTTACGCTACGTATATGTCAAATAAGGAAGTAATACTGCCAATTAAATATTCAAATTATAAGTTTCGCGTAGACTTATCATGTATGAAAGCTTATAAATTTTGTTCTAATTACATACCAATTTTTAAAGCAATAATTTTGTTTATAAATGACATTATCATTCGTTTCATTCTCTTATTTCTCTTTTTAAATATATCCTAAATACAAAATTAACTCATGAAAATGCCAACTTATGATAATTTTGACCCTTATAATAAAAGAAAAAATTTTTAAAACAAAAAAAAAACAATTTTCTTATAAATTAAAGTCTTATGGTATACTCAAACAGGGACAACAACTTTATTTCCTCATTTAATTTTTTCCAAAAACTACAAAATGTTAAGCATAGTAATAAACCAATCTAAAAGCGCATTTACTCCATTTTAAATCATAACACAACTATCCACATGTTCTACCAATCATGCATACACAAGTTATAATTGCCAAACAATATCCTTGCAAAACAAACTAAATTACAACATTCAGTGGCCATGATTTCTAGCCCTATTTTGTAACAATTTTAACTTTGCCCTCAATTGTACACTTTAAAGTAGTTCTTCAACGTGTGAAGGCAAAAAGATTTTCTTACCGTAATCTGACTTGCAGTAATGTGTCTGGGGATGTGCAGGGAGGCATGAACAAGCATCCAGGTTCTTGCAAAGTGACAGGATAAAGACTAATGCCAATGCAAAGTACATTATGGTGCAACTGAAAAGACACAAAAACTTTTAATAACTTATTCAAAACATGTTTAATCATCATAAAAATATCTCAAACATTTAAATCGTCAACTTAAAGCTCAGAATCATAGTTAGCAGGCTGACTTACTAAGCTTCAATCAGAAATAGCCCCCCTTGGCATCGTTAATAGGAAGTACCAACCACACGTGACGTCATGCCGGGTTGAATGCGAAAATACAAGTTTGGTAGGCTATTGACCCATCGAATGCTTTCACACAAATGAAGGGAGAAAATAAAGAATAAAACGTTTCAATGGAAAAATACATTTCAATGCCACCAGCGACGACTGGAGGTAAACACAATACAGTACCACGAATTGTGCAGCATCAAGTTTTTGTGAAAAGTAAAAGGTGCAGATGCTAGTCAGCGTGATATAAATCTTTGATGATTTCTAACTGACCGCTAATGCATTCTATTATACCGTAATAAACGTGACTTTTATGCGAAACATGTGTGAATGTTATTACAACATAGTTACATTATATTATAAACATACTATTGCCATATGTTTAGCTTCCACACGCCATGTTATTGTGCTTTTAGTTTATATATACCTATAAACTCAGTAGGAGGCTTTGAGAATTGGCGTTTTAGTGGTGTTAAAAAGACAATTTTTCACTGTTTAGGGTTTTAAAAATATTTTTAAGCCCAATGCCTGGTTTAAGACTATAGAATTAAAGATACGCTCATTATTTTCATTAATTATCATATTTATGTCAATTTAAATAATTATACAGTGATAAAATCTGACTAATTACCTTATGCATATTAATTTAGATCAATAGAAACAATTAATAAAGCATTTATAAATCTCTCATTTCACAAGTGAATGAAGTTCAAATGTGTTTTGATTCTGTGTTCACTTGTCAACAAATGTTTGTTATCATTACATTGTATAAAGATTTGTTTCATTTGGTCATTTTTCAAGTCGGGAGAAAGAGTTGTATCTGGGGGTCTTAAAAACTTGATAATATATTTCTTATCATAAATAGAAAATTGCAAGTTAATCCAATGCCAAGGTCAAATTTGTTCACAACCTGATAACAAAAATGAAGTTAAAAAAATGCAGTTACAAAATAACGTGTCAATTGTTGCTACGATGCATTAAAGTGAATGAATGCAGCCGGATGCGATAACATAAAAGGGGGAAAATGATCCAGAAATAACCCCATAGATAAACAAAATGTGTGTTGATCATGACGTTGTGCATTCTTCTTTGCAAACACGTCAGCAATGGTTACTATCAAGGAAACGAGGTTAGAGCAAGTTGCCTAAATATGGTCCGACGAGGTCAGAGAAATCGACGTCAATTTGTAAACAAATCCCCATTAACACTTACTTAAATCCTCCCCTTATAGTTTACACTTTCCTTATTACTATGTATAAATTTACCTGAAATAGGACAGGGCGTGCTGAATATAGTTAGCGGCTCCGTTAGCGTTCACCTGGTGCAACGTTCACCCATAACGTGATTTGCCTGCTTCATTCATACGAATGAGTATGATCCACTCACGTCGCCGCAGCGTGTTGTGGTGTGTGGTGTGCCAACATACCACGTGACCCCGATTTCTTAAACATCCCCCGCCGTCGGGAGCGCGTGGTCCTCATTCTTCTTATGACATCATTTAATAATTACGTATTTAAGTGCATTCTTCTTCTTATATTTTGTTTTAACAATTTTTATGCATTAAATTTTATATTTAACTATTATAATTGTTATCATTATTTGTTTAAAATTAGATGTGTAAAAGGTATTTATGACTCACTTGATTTTGTTGCACCATGACCTACAAGAATTTTTTTTAATGACGTTGTTGCATCATAAGTTGGCCTCATTAAAGTTAAGGTAAAGGAAGAAAGAATAGTCCCGCCCTCCTTGTTTACGACAAAAAGGTTAAAGGTCTAATTGCACACCCAACATTCCTATATTAGTGCACATTTTGGTTAATTATTTTTAAAAATAACTTTTAATCTTTATTTTTGATTTTTACCACTCTTTAATAATAATTTGAACGATTTGAGAATAGATTAAGCTTTCAACTTTAAAATGGAAGTGATAATGATGTTATTAATTTATAGTTTATTAAAAATAAAAGGAAAAGGCAAAGTAAGTGATGTAATCACATTGAACTCTCAAACCTACTTCAATCTGTGGGAAGTAATAAAATTCTCATTAAGCTCAATTTTAGTGAATCACTTATAGCTGTAATCTTTGATCTTATAAATTCCTATTTATTGCAAAGTTTCCCTTTTAAATGTCAAGGAATAAATACTATGACTTTATCAATCGAGATGTGTAACTAAATTTAAAATAACTCAAAGGAAATTTGCAATCAAACTTGAACAAGCTGAAGACTAAATAATTTTAAACCTAAGACTACATTTCCTGATAACGATTAAACTTATTAGAAAATATGCAATAACTTTAACCTCTGTACATGTTATTAAGCACGTAGCTTAGTAATTGCTTAATTTAAGTAAAAATGACTGACAACCAAGTCTCAAATTACAAAAATATTTGATAAACATTTCTTATATTATAATACTTATTAAGAATAATGATGCAATCACTTGACAATGTGCAAGTTCCATTAATTTTTTTAAAATAAATTACTGATTATTTTTTAATCTATGTCTTACTGGGCAAAAGATCAAAATTCACAGTTCAAGTAATTGAATAAAATGTCATCTTTTTAAAGAGAGATTTAGTCTCCTAGGTCTTTTTTACGTGTTATCTGGGTAGCTTGCATTAGGTGATACAAAACTAATCCAATTATCAATATTTTCTTGAAATGAAACTATAAACATAAAAACAAAAGAAACTATTTTAGAAGGAAGTTAATAGCAATATTTAATCTTATTTACTATCTACGATTGAAATTTCTCATTAAATAAGATAAAGGAAAAGCTGCAGTACCAGATGGCAAGAAATAAACAAAAAATTTATTTCACAAGAAATTTATTATTATTTTTTTTTACACAACATTAAATTAAAAATTGTGCCCAAAATTCCATTTTTAACTATTTCTTTTATTAATTAAAACATTTAAACATTAATTCCAACAGCAGCAAGGAATGGGCGAATTGTATCAATCAATGGTGCAAGTTGAGGAATATTTTTTAGCAGCCCAATAATTGTACTAATAACAGAAAAAACTGCAGAAGTTGCTCCAGAACCATCGTCACGAGCTTTTCTTAAAGGTGCTAATACTTGGTCAATATCTTGAAAGGTATTTTCAATTCTTTTTCGCAATAATGCGTCAACTAATGGATCTTCAGATCTTCGAACTTTGTAGCCATATTTTTGTTGTTCATGAATTGGACTATTATATTCATGGTGAACCATTTGACTTTCATCCACTTGATTGGGCTTTGGAATGACGCTCATAATATTTTTTCCAGCAGATTGGGCCATTCCGAACATGCTTACTGCTTGATCTATCAATCCTTCGGTCATGCTTTTCGCCGCATTTCCTGCCATTGATTTCACCATTTGTCCAGCAAAGTTTGTCATTGAGTCACTTCTTTCTTCTGGGACAGGATTACCCCAAACAGAAACCGACACAAGGAGAATTACAAAGGTACGTAACATATTGAAACCTGAAATGTTAAAAATGAATGTTGTTGTTATTATTACTGTATTTTAAAAAATAATAAAAGAGTTAAACATTCAATAACTCAATTAATCACATGAAAATTAAGGAAATTTTTGCAACTCACCGGTGCACTTGATGCGGCAAAGCAAATGGATGTTGAAAATATGATCGAGTGATCTTATAGCAATAGAAATAAATGATTCAACAACTCAATAACAAAGGGAAAAAATATGGACCATCTGCTACACAATTGAAGATAGAATTTTCTGATAATTGAAGAACCCACTCAATGACGCTAGATAAATAATTAATACTCATAATCACATTGTTCTTGTTCTGAGTAATAAAATAATGTTTTTTAGAAAGATGAAATATCAAATTATTTTAACCATGTAAGAAGACATACAATAAAGTTAAAATAGAATAATCATATTTATTATCAGAAAGTTTTTTATTTCACGATTTACTTTTCATTTCATTAATGTTGTGTTAATATTGTATCAATACAACGCACAAAAGTAACGGTTTTATTGATGAATGTAATTTAAGACTAATTTTAAAGATATCTTGTTATTTTCTATGGAAGCTCAAAATAGTAGTACAACAAATCGAAATCACGAGCAAGAATTATTATTGTTTTTTTGGCGTGTCAAATGGCAACCGGGAAATGGTCTCTTGCTATAGTTTTATTTCTTGAAATATGTAAATGAATTTCCTGTTACATTGTACTTTTTTTCTTAATGTTTTGGCGGTGGAAAAGTTCGAAATGGGAGTCGATGATGTAGTTTCCAATCAGCCAAATACAGATTACCTTACAATTTTTAATGATATTGAAGAAAAAGATGCTTTATTAGAGGATCCTAAAGTAATTAAACGCTTGGAAGATTTTAAAAACTTGTATGAAAATAGTAATAATGCAACAGAGGAAGAAATTGACGATGTTCAAAATCAGGTTAAATTGACTAAATAATTAAAAAATACTCACAAATAAAGATTTATTTAATTTGTTTTCAATAGAAATGTGGTTTAATTTGTCAAAATGGTGGTAGATGTCTAATAGAAAAAAAAAAAATTTATACTTGTCTATGTTCAGCGGGATTCACAGGCAAATTTTGTGAACACGATGTTAATGAATGTGAACATAGTGAAACTAAGTATTGCGGGGCACATCAAGAATGTATTAATACAATTGGTTCGTTTCGTTGTCAGTGTTATGAAGGCTATATGATGCAAGAGAATAGAATTTGTATAGGTAAATAAAGTTACGAATGACTATAAATTATGCGAAAGGGCGTGCAATGTCGTTCCATCAGTAAAAGATGCCAAAATACCAGTACCTAGAAAAGGAGATCGTTGAACCTCATGTCGGTCAAATACGATGCCAAAAATTCATTTGTAAAGTTGATTTTGGCTGCTAAATGAGTATTATTAGTGAGGTTTGGAATAGTGCATATTTCTGATGCCAATTACGTTCTACGCATTTCTTCTGGTTTTAAATAGTTTCTTAAAGAGCTGTTGCATAATAAACAAAAACAAAGTAACTTTAACATAAGGAAATTATTAAACACACACTACATTAAATAGTTTGCAAAATCGCAAATACTAACAACGGCCGGAAATGTATTAAAAGCTACTCAGAAAATGGACTCCGTGACAGGAAGTTTCGATCAATGTTTGTGCTTGATATTTTGCAAATTATTTATTTTTTTAGATTTTCTTATTTTTTAATTTATTGTTATTTTTAATTCGGTTATTTAGCTGTTTCCGATTGTCTTCAACACCCATGTTTACATGGTGGAAAATGTATAAAATCAAAAGATGAACTTAATGTTTGTGTCTGTGCTCTTGGATTTAAGGGAGATCTTTGTGAAATAGGTAAAAAAAATATTAATTTGTAATGTGATGATTGAAAATAAATTATTTCTTAACAGAAATGGAAGGTTGCAATAACAATCCATGTCCTTCCTCATTTATATGCGTTGCAATGCAAACAACAAACTTTATTTGTATTCTGCCATCTGGTTGGTGATTTTAAAGATAAATCATTATAATTTATGAGATATCATATAATATCATTTAAAGTATGATACTGAGATCATCAATTGTATTTCTGATAATATAGGTGATGAAGGCACACATCGGCTATCGTTACCAGATATTAAAGTGGTTCTACTATGGGTCATTTTCATATCCATTACACAAACTGTGTGTATTTTTGGAGGATTTAAACTATATAGGTATATGTTACCTGTTAAAAATAAGCAGAAATTAACATAAAAGTAACAAATTTCAATTTTTCTTTATACTTTTATATATTTTTTACATCTTCTAGAAATTTTAAAACACTTCACTGGCATAAAAAAGAATATAAAATACATTCTGAAAGATATGTGTAATAAATTTAAAAATAAAAATGTAAATTAAATCTAATATTGTTTAAACTAATCACTGATTTATTAAAATTAATACAATTTACTCTAATAATTAAAAAATATAAAACAAACGCGCACGTTAACTTAGATCACTTAGCAACAAAACAACAAAAACAAAAACAGACAAGAAACACCATTTACATTTTCTGGTTGCATTCTATTTGACAAAACTGAATACTAAATAAAAATGGCAGAAACTGAAGCACAAAAACTTACCTTTAGAGAAAATGTTCGAAGAAAATTCAAGTTTTCAAGAAATAAACTTGATAAGGATAGAGAAGCCGAAGCTAAAAGAGCACTGGATAAGCTGGGAGCTGATAGATTATATACATCATCGCATTCTACAATTGTATCAGCTGTTGCTGCAGAAGACAAACCTGAACCAAAATGGAAAAAATATCTAAAAGTCAACCTTACAATTCTTGCCATTATTTTAGCTGTAGTTGTGGCAGTTTTGCTACGATTACGAGAAGATAAATATAGCAGACGTGAAGTGATGTACTTGAGTTTCATAGGAACTCTTTATTTACGTATATTACAAGGTCTAGCTGCTCCACTACTAATAGTTAGTGTTTTATCGTCGTTAGGAAGGCTTAATTTACGAATGGCTGGTATAATTGGTTTACGGGCATTCATATATTTTATGTTAACAACAGCAATTGCAATAGCAATTGGCATTGTTCTCACATTTACAATTCGTCCGGGAGACAATTTTAAAACAGAGACTACAAAAGCAACACATCAAGTGAGAGATACCACTGTAATTGATTCAGTATTGGATTTGATTCGGTAATTAAAATTGAATGAATAAAAAAATTCATAATGAAGTACTTTATTTTATTTTTTAAATTCTATTTTTTATTTTAAAGCAATGCTTTTCCATCCAATTTAGTCCAAGCCATGGTACTTGTAGACAGAACTGATTTAAAACGGCCAGAACCTATATGTAAGAATAAAACTATAAACAATGAAACTGTTTGTGTACCAGATAAAAAAAGTATATTTGTGTACCTATTTAAGAATTCTTTCTTATTTGATTTGTAATTTATTATTCAGAGCCTATCCCAGATAAATCTGAATGGGATTTTAGCGTTGATCCCGCAGTGAAAGGAACTAATTTTCTTGGACTTATTATTTCTGCAATAGTGATAAGCTTGTTTATAGGAATGAAGGATCGTGGAGATAGGATACTTATTACTTTAATTGAGAATTTAAATGATATTCTTATACTTATACTTCAGACCTCACTTTGGTAATTATAATTGTTTATTCATAATAGAAAAGCAAATTAATATTACATTCTAACTACAGGATAATGCCACCTGGTGTTTTTTTTCTTGTTGTTGGTAAAATAGTTGAAATGGAAGATTGGAGTATATTTTTTGGACAAGTTGGGATGTTTACCGTAACTGTTATTGCAGCATTGTCAATACACTTGTTAGTTGTACTACCAATAATTTACTTTGTCTTTACAAGAAAATTGCCCTTTAAATTTTTTTTTAATTTAATCGAAGCTATGCTCACTGCATTTGCAACTTCCTCAAGGTATATTTGCTAAAGTAAGAATTAAATTACAAAGTTTGATTAATTATCATTCAGTTTAGCAACACTACCTGTGACTTTAGACTGTGTTGAGCGAAAAAATAAGATTCCAGTTATTGTAGCTAGATTTGTAGTAACTTTAGGTGCTACAGTTAATATGGATGGTACTGCTTTATACCAGGCAGCAGCGCCATTGTTCATAGCTCAAGTACGAAAAATTCAAGTTCCATTTCTGGAGTTATTGTTAATGAGGTAAAATTAATACAAGCAAACAAATTAAAAATTTAATTTAATTTTAATTATTATTTTAGCGTGACTGCATTATTGGCCAGTGTTGGGGCTGCTGGTATTCCACAAGCAAGTTTAGTGATTATGGTCATTGTATTCGACATTATTGGGATCGATCCTGAGGACATATCTTACATAATTTTGGTAGATTGGTTTTTGTAAGTATGTAAATTACGCTATAGACTTGTTTGTTGTGGTTAGGTTAGGTTGTGTCATAACACAATTTTTCTAGGATATTAATCGAATTATTAATAACGTAGAGATCGTTTGCGAACTTTGACTAATGTCACAAGTGATTCAGTTGGAGCAGCTGTCGTGTACGAACTTAGCAAGAAAAAATTGAAACAATTTCAAGAGGAGGAAGAACGTACAGGAGAGCCACAGGAAATCCATTATCTTCAATAAAAAAATTCTGTTAATTGTGTTAGGATAATTTATTGTAAATATTACGCAATGCTAAAGTTAAAATGTTAACTTTGTTTATTAAATAAAATATAACATTCAGTTAAATTGCATTTATTAAAAAAATTTATACTCTTTGTGATGCTTCCCTGCAATGATGGTATTAACGATGCTTCACTGCAAACACTCTTTGATATTTTTGATCACAAATCAGGCGAGTCACCGAGCGCATTGATACACCACTATGTGCTTAGACTTAAACATGGCGACGGTAAGTTGATTTATAAATTTTGTATATTACAGAAGATTATTTATTATTTTAATTTATTATTTTTATACAAAAATATTGTAATTCAGTCATGGAACCTTAAATAGTTTAATTTATTTCTATTTTCTAAACATTTTATTGGCAACATTCACCTTTTTAATATGTATTTCACGAAACCACAATAGAAATGGTTTATGCTAGAATCCATACACAGCAGAGAAGCGAACTATTTTACAGAAATATGCGTAAATCATTGATTTTTATAGTGGTATTGTTGAAATATGAATTATCAAGACTGAACGCAGCCTAAAAGATATTTAAAGATACTTTGTTTTATTGTTTAAGACACAATACATTTCGATCTTGATTCAGAATGGTGTTGATTGGACTCTATCTCTTGGAGTAAAGTACAATCTATAATAAAAAATCAAATAATATTATATCATAAACTAAAACTTATAAACCACTTCGAAAAATGAGAAATTTTTGTTGAAACCTGACTGTTTTCTTTGCTCTTTCTTCCCCATTCTCACTCTCATTCTCATCCACCAATTCGAAATTGGCTCTAGGTGAAAAATAAATAGAAGTATCACTTGAACATTCCTTGACAACATTCATTGTGACCGTATCTTTAGGACACAAAACTATCTCACTAGTTTTCTTTATGGTTGAAATCGTAGGCTTTGGTTGAGTACCAAATTCTCCAAGAGTCAAATGGTTTTCACACTTTTCCGATACTCCGGTCGCAAAGCGAGGCAAACAATTACTACTTCTTATTGTCTCAACAGGAATATTACTTTTCTTGCACTTTACACCTGGCTGACTACAAGATTTGACAAGCTCAAACACTGATTTATTGACAACAACACCAATGTCGTCTTTGCTTGTCGGTTCGCCAGATAAATCTAATATGTGGCTCACGTGTTTCAATGCATCTTTGTCAACAAGATCGACAATATTCGTATGGCTTTTCTTGATATCTAACTGAAAGTTTTGAAATTGTTATTATTAAATAAATTAAATAATATAAATCATATAAATCACTGTGTTATTTCCTCCTGCTCTGCTCCTGCTTGTAGTTCCTCTATCTGTCTTAATCGAAACATCCGAAACTGATGACAACAACATTTCACCATTTAAAAACTGAATCCGATCACACCAATTACGCCAAACGGAACTAGAGTTATTTCTTTCACTTAGTTCGTAATAACGAACAAATCCAGTACAGTAGCAAATCTGTAATTATACTGTTGTTTATCTCTTTTACTTTTAGGGAAAATGTCGATTTGATTGATTGATTGATTGATTGATTGATATGTACCTGAATTCTGCGATGTTTACAGCTGTAAGTGGAAATTCGAATGTAATCAAGCGGAATTACATTTACTAATTCTAAAGTTGTGTAACTTGGATCCAATGATACGTAAGATGCTATCAGGAGAAATTCTAGCGAAATGGCTAATTGTACTTGTTGAATTCCGGTTCCATTTTTATTGATCTAATATTTATATTAAAATTGATAATTTTTTAAGACCAGTAAATGCATAAATTTCGAGTTGTTTTACATCTAATATGTATCACCTCTACGAATGAATTTTCTAGTAATATGACAAGGTTTTTGAATTCGGAATATTCTTTTGAGCCAACTAATGATCTAATTTGAATCATAATTTAGTGGTGATGATTATTTTATATATCTCCAGTTTCGTTTGGCAATATTTAGAGTTAAATATTAGTAATGATATTTGTGTGACCTAAATAAAATAAACAATAAAAGTTAAAAATGTAACAAATTTTGTCACCAGAGTGCTTGTACTAATTTGGAAATTTATTTTCCAGTGTTGAACTGATGTATTTGCATATTAAGTGATCTACTCAGGTAAGTGCAGTTATTATTACATAGTTTTATTTAATTTAACTTTTTTACATTTCATCACAACATTTGTTTATTATAAATATTAAATATTTATGACTTTAGTAACAAATTCCTGAGTTAATTCTCCAAATTAATAGAACATTATTAATAGTCTATTGAATCAACAAATATCGTTTTTCATACTGTTGTTTCTGTAGCTACTGTTTCATAATTGGTAATAGTAACATTAATGGTTTCAGTAACAAATTTTGTTATGTTGATTGTTTCAGTTTCGCCTGTATATGTTACTGTATCAGCATATACAAACGTTGTATAATTTACAGTTGATGTTAGATTAACAAATTCAGTTATTGTTTCATTATCAGAAATGTACACAGTTTCGGGAAATATGTAACTTGTGTAATTTAACGTTTCTGTTACATTAATAAATTCAGTTATTGTTCCATTATCAGAAATGTACACAGTTTCTGGAAATATATAACTTGTGTAATTTAAAGTTTCTGTTACATTAATAAATTCAGTTATTGTTCCATTATCAGAAATGTAAACTGTTTCTGGAAATATGTAACTTGTGTAATTCCATGTTTCAGTTATTGCAAAGATTTCAGTAATCGTTTCATTTTCGCCTGTTATGGTAATAGTGTCAGCAAACTCATAACTGGTATAATTTACAGTTTCAGTTACATCAATTAATACAGTAGTAGTGTAGTTTTCAGTTTCAGTTACATCAATTAATACAGTAGTGGTGTAGTTTTCAATTTCTATAACTGGATCGGTAACGTTGTAAACTGTTACAACTTCTCCTGGATAAGTAATAGTTGTTACATTTTCTGTTACTATAACTGTTTCACCAGGAATGGTTATTGTTACATTATCACCATTTTCAATAATTGTTTTAGTTGGTTCTGTAATAGTAATAGTATTGCCTGATTCAATTTCAGTGTTACCAGGCACTGTCATAGTCAGTGTCTCATTTGTAACAAATACTGTCGATCCTGGTAATGTAATAGTTTCATCAGTCAAGTTAACCAAACGAGTAGTAACTTGTGTAATTGTAATAGATATTATTTCCGTGGAACCAATTGATGTGTAAGTTACAGGTGGTAATGTAACTGTACTAATTTCACCTGTTTCAATGATCACTCCACCAGGCATAGTTTGAGTAGTAGGTTCCCCAGTTACAAATACAATAGATGCAGGAGCAGTTACAGTAAGATCAGGGGCAGTTTTCACAACAACATTACCAGGAGATGTAACAGTAGTGCCATCAGCAGTAACAGTATAGATTTGACCTGGAACTGTAACTTGAATATCTTGAGCTGATACAGTATTAATTAATCCTGGAACAGTTACTGTTATTTCTTTACCGCTGATTATTTCAGTTGCTCCTGCTTGAGTTACAGTAACATCAGGGGCTGAAACAGTGCGAATATTCCCTGGTTGTGTAATTATTACATCTTCTTTTGTAATGGTTTTAATTTCACCTGGAATTGAAATTGTAATTGGTGTTCCTCTCAAAGTTTCAATATTTCCTGGTTGTGTTAGAGTTATTGGAGACCCAGTCTCAATAACTGTACTACCAGGTACCGTTACAGTTACATTATCACCATACGATGTTACTGTTTTACCAGCATTTGTTACAGTTACTAAATCCATTGTAATTGTAGTTGTTTTTGCACCTACAGTTGTGGTTTCTACATTTCCTGTTGAAGTTACAGTGCTTGGTTTAATTTCAGTTACAATTGTTTCTGGTATTGTTGTTGTAACTACATCTCCAGTTATTGTTGTTGTGGAACCAGGCACGGTAACTGTAACAACACTTGCAGAAACTGTAACAGTTGATGCTCCATGCATAAATACAGAAATAATTTGCGGTGGTGGATAAACAGTATGATGAACAGTTGGTGGATTCTGAAGAGTTTGAATAGTTTGTTGATTGTATATTGTGTTTTGCAATGTTGGTTGATTTGGAGTCTTTTGCATTATAACAGTCGGTCTCATTTGCACATATTTAGTACTTGTATGATGAATAAATGTAGATGGGTTCTTTACCTTAACCGTTGTTTTTACTTGCACTGTTCTAGTAAGTGTTGCGCGATTAGACATTGTTAAACTAAAAAATTGAAGTCAAAACTTAAATAAAATTTATACTATATAGAATGATTATTTTGAAAATAATTACCTGTTACTAATGGTTATAGTTGCTTTAATTACATTTTTAGTTTGATTCGTGATTGTACGAAACGATTGAGGTGCTCTATGTGTAACAGTGACACCTCGTTTATGGCGTTGGTGAAAGTTTGTTTTATAACAGCAGCCATAGATTTGTTTCACTGCACAGCATACCTTTGATTGGGAATTGCAATCTGAATTAGAAGTGCAGAAATCGCAAGATTTGTTGGAAAATGATGTTGCGTTACTCGGACATTTATTTCTTTCTGTATTTTGCATATGATTCATTATAAAAATAATAAATAAAAAAAAAATAAAAAAAAAACGTACCATTATTTAAACAACAATATTTAATTGGTACGTAACATTCCTCTTCCTGAGTGCAATCATTATTATTGTGACATTCATGTTGACAGTTTGCAAGTGAAGGTGTTTTAGGATATTTTTCTGATTCACTTGTATCTACATAATATATTTAATTACTATAATTAGAACTTAATAAATCAATTTATATATCTGCTTAATATTGTATATTAAAAATGGATGTATTATTTTATAAAAAAGTTATCATGGTTAATAAAATTCCTTACCATTTTCTGTAATTATTACTGAAGACTCTGGTTGATAAAAAAGACATATAGCACATATGAACCAAATACGAAGCAACATTATCAATGCCACAACCTTGTTTCCAGTATTACAAACTACAATACGTAGTTTTTGAAAGCAGGGTATAAAATTTGTGAAGGTATTTTTGTCGTTCCGGAGATAGTAAATACAATTGACTTCCTGATATTTGAGTATTAAATTCATAACTTTTTTTGTACACAAGCAATATCTGACAACTACGTAGAATTTACACCAGCACAGTGTCTATTTTTATTTATTTTATACAATGAAATTAGTTTTAAAGACAGGATATTAGCAGACAATATACCTAGTCATGAAGCAACGAATTAAATAATTTATTTTCTTATTTAAACTGAAGATTAAAAATTTACTTGATAGATATTGTTTATAACTATTTAATTGTGCAACTTGTGTTAATAATTTTAACAATTTATTTTGTCATCTGGTTGTTGCGATGCTTTTAACGTGAGAAAGAACAATTAAGTAAAGTGAAAATCGGAAAAAAGTATTAAGTACGTTTATTATTTATTTAATAATTATAGTTATTATAGTAAAAATTTATTATGTTTCATTAGGAAATAAAGATGAGTACGATGGAGGCTGCTCATTCGTTTCGTTTGCGGTTAAAGTTGGAGCTGTAGGCTCAACAGTTTTTGATCCGACGTCTGGATTAAGGTTAGTTATTGGTAAGGGAAGATTAATCGAAGTTTGTTCATGTGAGGGATTGTTAATTGGATTAGTTATTTCACTGTAACTTTGAGTTGGATATTGTAGAGGTGTCGGGTTATCCAATTGGGCATTTAAACTAGGTTGGTTTGTGATAGTAACTCCTGACTTCTGATACCGTACTTGATTTTGATTTTTATAAATTCTTCGGGGCCGTCGAATAGCATAAGCACACATAAATACCACTGTTGCTGATAAAAGTATGCTTATTAATCCAAATATAGGCATGGGTAGGAAATTATCAGCAGCTAGAACAAAACGAAATTTAATTACAGTTTGTGTAGGAAGTATTGTTTATATATTACATTTCTATTTCCCTAGCTATGGTGCAACAAGGAACATACGAACTGAATAATCATCATATGAATGTTTTTGTGCTGTTTTTAAAGTCTTTTTATATGCAATTTCTAATGTAAAATAACAAATAACAAATAACAAAAAACTTATACTCACCAACTGCTGGGAGGATTATAACAATATTTAAAATTCTAAACAAATTATCGAATAACATTTTAAAACAAATGTGGAAGCAATGTACCGTACTGTTTTGTATGCACTCAGTCGATGAAATAATTTAATCACGTTTTCATGCGTTCAATATGCACACAGGTGTCAGAACAACAAGCACACATGCTACGATAAGGTGTATGATTAATCAGACTATTCACAAGAAAATGAGAATGAGAGGAAAACAGGATAAGAATACTGATCCTATGTTGCTTAAATTATCAAGGGTCTGACGAAATACTACAACATTTTTCTATTTCCTGTAGATAGATAAAGGATAAATATATTTCATTTTTCAGTGTAAGTGAAGAGTTAAAAGTAAATATCTACATTTTCAAATAAGTAAGATTAAACTTTTTAACTGCTGTACGAAAATAGGTTAAATTTTAACAGGTGTTGGCACAACTCAATATTTAACTTGAATAAATTTTATTCATTTATTTCACTTAAAATAATATTACAGAGAGTTAAATTTTAAAAACT